>CM052545.1:1094587-1290764 GCA_028533065.1 Trachops cirrhosus
CTGGCTTATTTCGCTTAGCATAATGCTTTCCAACTCCATCCATGCTGTTGCAAAGGGTATGAGTTCCTTCTTTCTTTCAGCTGCATAGAATTCCATTGTGTAAATGTACCATAGTTTTTTGATCCATTCATTTACTGATGGGCATCTAGGTTGTTTCCAGCACTTAGCTATTGTAAATTGTGCTGCTATGAACATTGGGTAGTGCTGGGTCTATATCCTAAGAATCCTGAAACACCAATCCAAAAGAACCTATGCATCACAATGTCATTTTTTAAAGAAATAAAACAAAAAAAATCTGAGATATATTGAACCACAAAAGACCCCAAATAGCCAGAGCAATTCTGAGAAAAATGAATGAAGCTGGAGGTACCACACTACCTGACTTCAAATTATACTACAGAGTGACATTGATCCAAACAGCGTGGTACTGGCAGGAAAACAGACATGCAGACCAATGGAACAGGACTGAGAGCCCAGAAATATACCCATTTGTATATGGCAAATAATTTTTGACAAACAAGCCAAACACATACAATAGAGAAAAGAAAGCCTCTTCAATAAATGGTGCTGGGAAAATTGGAAAGCCACATTCACTTATGCAAATGAATAAAACTAAACTATGGTTTGTCCCCATGTACAAAAATTAATTCAAAATGGATCAAAGACCTAAATATAAGACCTGAATCAATAAATTACATAGAACAAACCACAGGCACCAAACTCATGGGCCTTGGTCTTAGAGACGATTTTATGAATTTGACCCCAAAGACATGGGAAGTAAAGGCCAAAATAAATGAATGGGACTATATCAAACTAAAAACCTTTTGCACAGCAAAGGAAACAAAAAGGCAACCAATCAAATGGGAGATGATATTTGCAAACAACAGCTTTGTCAAGGGGTTAATATCCAAAATATATAAATAACTCATACAACTCAACACCAAACAAACAAACAATCCAACTGAAAAATAGGCAGAGAGCCTGAACAGACACCTCTCCCAAGAAGACATGCAATTGGCCAACAGATACAGAAAAAGATGATCAACTTCGCTACCTCCGAGGGAAATGCAGATCAAAACTACCACCTACAAGATACCGAAGGTATCTCAGGACATTCTCAAGGTCCGTCCGCGTCGTCCCAGACGGCGGCGCTCCACCCTTCCCTGCGGCCGAGCGGCAGTGCTCCCCCGCAGGCACCCGCCGCGTCTCCTTCGCCAGCCCTCTACGAAGGACCCCGTGGCTGTCTCAGCGTCCTGGCCGCCGGGAACAGTGCTGCGGGGGCCACAGGGGAGCGTCTATCTCTGCGAGTAAACGTTTTCAGGTGTTTTAGGTGGGCACCCAGAAGAGGGGGTGCTGGGTCACGTGGTAACTGCGTTCTCAGTGTTCGAGGCGCCTCCGGGCTGCCGTCCGCGGCGGCTGCACCGTCCACAGTCCCACCAGCAGCGAGTGAGGGCTCCTTTCCCCCAGCCGCTCCCACACTCGCTACTGTCGCCTTGTTGACGGGCAGCCAGTGTAGCAGGGGTGAGGCTACTGAAATAAGTAAAAGCTACGGGCCATATGATTTCACTCACACGTGGGATATAAAATTGGACTCATAGGCACAGACGACAGTGTGGTGGGGACCAGAGGGAGGGGGTTAGAGATGGGGTAACAGAGGGTAAAGGGGGGCAAATATATGGTGACTGAAGATGATCTGACTTGGGGTGGTGGGGACACCGTGCAATATAGAAATCACGTATCACAGAATTATGCACTGGAATCCCATAGGATCTTATTAACCAGTGCCACCCCAATAAGTTTAATAAAAAAGAAGTTTTACCAAATACCATAAAGCATTACACAGCAGAAAAGTAATTCTGAATTGTGTGCCCAATTTCTCCCTGTTTATCACGTTTGCCGTCCCACACAGCAACTCCCCATGAACGATTCAATGAAAAGCATTGAAATGCAAGGTAGGCATTGGATGGGAAGCATGGTTTATCCAAAAGGAGACAGATGAGCTAAAAAGGGATGATAAAGTTCACAACTTTGTGAACTTTAAGTGTGACTTTTGCCCTGGCTGGTGTGGCTCCGTGGCTTGGAGCATTGTCCCATAAACCGAAAGGCTGTGGGTTCGATTCCCCGTCAGGGCACTTGCCTGGGTTGCAGGTACCGGCCCCAGTGGGGGTGCGTAGGAGAGGCAACTGATGGGTGTTTCTCTCTCCCATCGATGTTTCTCTCCCCCTCTCCCTCCCTTCCCCTCTTTCTAAAATCTAGAAGCATGTCCTCAGATGAGGATCAAAAAAGAAAGTGTGACTTTTATGGTAGGTGAATTGTATTTCGATGAATCCGTTATAAAGGTGAAAAATAAAATGAAATATAAAAATTACAACATACAAAGATACACAGAGAGATGATCTATGGAGACAGCGATACGGTCTGAAGACCGAGGGCTCTTGGACACACAAGCACAGGCTGGACACGAGTTCTGCTAACGCAGGTCTTCACGGGAAGCTCTGAGGAAGCGCCGAGTCCAATTCCCGAGCAGGAGCCCTGGACACACACAACCGCCTGTCTTAGGTCCGCCGGCGGGATAGCAGCCAAAGTGGGCGGGGCCAGTCACCAACCGTCCAGCGTTTTACACGCGCCACCTCGTTTTAACTGCACATCGCAAATGCAACAGACACCGCGTACAGCACCGAGCGGACCTCCTCCCATAATCTCCCACCATGCCTGGCCTCCTGGCAGTCCCCCGACTGCTCCGGAGCTGCGCTGAGGCTGGAGTTCGGGGCTCTGAGCATCCACCCCGACCTCCTTCCAGAGAGGGCGCCAGGACCCACGCCCACACTTCCGAGCCCTCTGGCACACAGTCCCCTAAGCACAAAGCGCCTTCCTCACTACTCCACGTCAAAAAACGGAGCCTCTCTTGCACCCCATCACCACCTCAGTGCCGTGCTTTTCCCTTCTATTTTGTATTCATCTGGAAGTTTCCCTGATGACGTTTGAACTCCATGAGCACTTGCTCCATTCGCTACTGTATCTCAATGTATCTCTTGTTCAGAAGTTTTTAATGAAAACGTATAAATTGCACACACATTTGTCTTTGTACTTTTGACATCCACGCTGCCCATATTTTGTTCTACAGGATTTGTTTAAAACCATAAACATGTTAACTTACATTTTATAGTCATACTTTAGACCATTTTAACGGTACTTATTTTTGTGAATGCTCCAGGAAAGAGATCTAATTTTCCAAAGACGTTCTCAGCATCGCCGTCTTCATTATCCATTCATTCCCCACTTGTCTGAAAAGCAGCCGCCGTCCTAGAACGAAATCCCTGCATACCCGAATAAATTCATAGACTTTGTGATACAACGGATACACTTATCTCATCCTGTGTAAATACATTCTGATGCCTTTCCAGAAATCTTCTTTTCCCAGATTGGTTGGCTTTATTCTGTGTGTTTATCCTTCAATACTCATCTTAGAATCTGCCTTGCAAATTACCTGCGCAATACGGTTGAGTTGTGATAGGGTTTTGTTCTCGAGTAGGTGCATGAACGAGGGAAGACCCAATCGGACTGCATCGTTGAGTTTCTCTGGCCACGAACAGGCTTCTTGCAGCTTCATTTCTCACAGACACCTTTGCAGCCTTCTACACAAATATATCAAGTATTTGTTTCTGAGGTTTTCTCAGGCAAGTCATTGTTCAAATACCTGTCAGAAGACACCCCTATTCCTTCGCATTTTAGCACTGTTCTCACTGAAGCAGAACTCATTATTGGTTTTTTCACAGGTGAGTAGCTTATTGTTAGAAGAGCCACACACCCTGAATCTTATTAGCTTGTCTTTGACATACAGTCAGCATACACCGTCCTGTTAATTTCAGGTGCCCATCGTCATGATCCGATATTCATGTACGTGAGGACGTCATCCCCGTGATAATCCAGGTATCATCTGTCACCATGCAAAGTCACTGCGTCATCACTGACTCTGTCCCCGAGGCTGTGCATAACATCCTGACTGACTTTGTAACCGTAAGTTGATATCTGTTAGCGTGATACAAGTTTCTCTTTAATTTTTAAACTCCGAAGTACATGGGGTTAAAAACGCACAGGCAGAGAGTTGATCACGCAGGGACTCCTTTTGGTTTTCTTACCACCGCTCTGTTCTGATGAGATGATTTGTAAGTGTTTTGTCCTTCTCACTGGCTTGTAAAAATCTCTCTCTGCATCTCCCATTACAGAAGAGCAATGGGCAATGCAGTCGACACTCAACATTTTATTTCCAAGTGCCTTAAATGCTCTCTGAAGAATGCTTTAAATAATGCATTTGATTATATAAAATATTCATATCTTCTTTTGAAAAATATTTTGTTTCATCTTCCCCCCTCACAATGATTAGTTTTATTTATGTCAGAGTTTTAAGTATGGAGCTAACTGAGCAAGTGTGAAGTCTTGCACTGACTTTCTGGTTTAGCTGTATTAGACAGGACCTCCTCGACTGAATTCGAGGGTAAAAATTTAAGTACTAGGGGAGTCACTTTCTAACTGTATCGGAATTTTCAAAAACAGGTGTCCACCATTTTATTCAGTGATGTTAGAAAATTTAGTTGATATACGAGAAATTTATTTTAAGCTTACAAATTGACAATAGTGTATCATTTAGTTCTTCTGGTAAATATAAGAATGTTTCCTTCCAACCACCTGATTCGCCCGGTCCTGGGAGTCACGTGCTGATTGGTCACTGCATGGAAGTCACTAGGGGCTAGGTCCCCACCGCCTTGTTTTATGACCATCCCCGATCCTGCCCTCCTTATAGGAGACTTCAGCAGAGTGGACTCGACCACTAGGAATTCTGAGACTCTCAGAATATACTTGGCTCAGGACGCCGAATCCCAGCGAGTTTTCCTTCCCCTGTCGCTACAATATCCATGCACGTAGCCGCCCTCCGAGCCAGGGTCGGGACAAAGCACGTTCAGGTGAATCTCCCCCTTCACCACCGGCCCCTTTCCTTAGCGCACGACTTCCAGCCTCCCCACTGCTTCCTCCAGCAGGTGGCAGGTGGCAGCCCATCACCCCGTTCACCACCTCAGGTGCCCTCGCCCATCATCATTTCCATCTCCCTGTGGGGACCGCCCATGCACCTCCATGCTTTCTCCTCTCTCTCCTCCTTGTCCCCCTGCCAGGGAGACCAGCTCTCCCAGGTACAGCGGGCTGCATGGCGACAGCTGCCCTCTGATCCCAGCGGGAGGAACCCAGCGTCGCAGCAGACGAAGGGTGACACCTGGCCCCCAGCAGACACGCTCCCCACACCCCCACCCCCACCGAGCTGCCTGGGCTCTTAGCCTTGACCGGTGTCGCCAAACCGCTCACGTCTCTGGACACCCAAGTCTCTGGTCCACAACTATTGGCCAGCTAATCTGTCTCATTAAGTCAAGAAAAAAGAAAATGGACCATAACTCTCTCTTTTTCTTTTAACCGCAAGTGCACACATGTAGGCCTTTGCCACTGTTCTCTGCTACGATAAAAATTAGACATTTAAACATATTTTTATAAAACTAACTTTCCAGAAAAATCTTCCTGCCAAGAGAGTAACGCTGAGTCTGAAAGGGGGAGGGACGGAGACGCACACAGAGACTTCGGCCAGCCGGTCGGCATTTGTCAGTCGGCAGTTCATCACTATGGAATCTTTGTTTGCTGTTTTGTTTAACTTGGACAAACATTAAATTGACCATTTCTGCTCAACACAACTTAAAATAATATGGAATAAAAGCGATCAGTTGTCACTCTGCATTATCATCTTTCCGAACAGCACCCTCTCATTCTAATCCTGTGACCCACAGGGACAGGAAAATCATTGGTTCAACTCTCCGTTTGTAAAGAACACTCCTCACGCATCCTCTGAGGTCACAGTCCACTGACATTCCTGGATGTCGTCGAGGTCTCAGACCTAAATCCTTGGACATTTATTTTTTTAATGGTCCATGTTTATATTTCGATGTAAGTGTTCCAACATGATACGATGCAAATAGAAATTCTTAGCCGAAAAGTAACATTGCAATAGTAAACCTGTGTTTACAGGTACACTGGTCCACGTCTTTCTGCCGTTAGTCATCTTGTCCTGATAACCAGAATATGACTTAAATCCTCCCGTTAAAATCATTACGCTGAAATGGAACTTTAACCATAAGCTGAACATATTTTGGGAACATGTTTTATTTTGTTTCCTGGGTTGGCTCTTGGCCCTATCTTTGTTGTGAGTGCTCAGAGCTCGGATACACAGTCAGGCAGCCAGGGAATCAATGCGTCTGTGTTGGCGCAAACTCCTAATGGCCTCACCAAGAACAGTCCTTCTCTTACTGAAATAGATAAAGCCCAAGGTTCCCAGCGCCGGTCACCATTTTGGGGCCTGGCTTTATAATCCCATAAACGAACTATTCTTATTTCAGGAAAAACAACTTCCTTTTACTGGCTGTGTTGTCAGAATGAGAAACTGCCCAGGCTGAATCCACGCCGCCCAGGGCCCTGACCCGACCCGGCCTCCAGCACCCAGGGCACTCAGCTGCGCCCCCCGGCACAGCGCCGACCTTCTGCGGTTTGGCTGCCCGTGGAATCGGCAGCTGTGCTCCGCCGTGTCTGAAAATGTTAAAGGAGAAATTCCAGGACTATTTTATAAAACGTCAATTGTCCGCCCTTCTGAGCATCGCGGTGAACTCTCCCTCGGCCCCCTCCTTTCTGCCCAGGGCTGAGTCACCGCGTCTGGCGTCTCCATCTCACCTCACCTCGGCGCTTGGGTGTGCACCCTCTCACGGCGTCACAAGAAGAAGGTGAGCACAGCACAGTGAGATGTTGGAGAGGGAGAGAGAGAGCACGCACATTCACAGAGTGCGTATTTCAGTACATGTTATCATTGTTCTGTTTCATTAGTTGTTGTTAATCTCTTACTGCGCCTAATTTGTGGTTTACGCTTCAGCACGGGTGTGCACCTGCAGGGGAACAGGGTATCTGGGGTTTGGTGCTCTCCACGGGGCAGCCCCCCTAACACCGGGGGTGTTAGGACTTACCCCTGTGGGGGAGGGGCGTCACTGCACTGTGCCAGCCAAACGAGACCGCCCTGCACAGGGAGGGGGCCGGTGTGGACTTGGCTTAACCTGCCCTAGCTCCTTGGCTTGGTGATTTTTGGCCTCTGAAATACGAAAGTGCCAAAGGCATGTTAGTGTTTTCAACGGACAGTTTGATATAAATTAAAATCGCTTTGTCATTGTAAACCACATTATTATAGCTGTAGGGGATCATGAAATATTTAACCTTCACAAAATATTTTATAAGATAAAAGGCGACAGCATTTAATAACACCTTATTGGGTCACTTTGGGAAAACAGCAACAGCAATAAAAACGCGACACGAAATAAGAGGCGAGTCTCGGCTTTCCCTAAAGCTATTACCGCGCAGAACGCGGAGGTAAACTAGCACGGGGTCACAGCCCAGAAGAAAAATGAGTGAGGGGTGAAAGGGGTCGCTCCCTGGGGCCCTATTTCAAAGGTTGTTTTCACTGTGACATAATCCCTTCGCTGATGTCACACTGATTCAATTGCCTTTATGCAATCCAAATGTCACTTTGGAGTCCCTTTTCCACAAGTATTTGCAAAAATGTCTTTTTTGGGAAACAATGAGTAATCACCATTTGCCTGGCATCAGTTATAAGTCGATTGATAATTTTATTAACCCTGATTATCTTTTAAGCAATTATAATTTGAAATTTCTTGGCCGATAAATTGCAAACCGTGTAGTTAGTTCGAGCCGAGGACGAGCTGCGCCTCCGAGCAGCTCCGCGGCGCCTGCGGGAGGGACGCTCACTGCGCGGAGGGCCTGTCGCAGGGGACCGAGTTCCAGCCGAATCCCGTTCCTGCAGCACTTCTCGGAGACCGGATCCCACGGGTACGGAGGAAATCCGCTACGACCGACCGCGGTGGAGTTTCATGGGGCTCCTTCCTTCTTGCAGCACAATTTTAGGAATTCTAAACAAATGTAATGTTCGCTTATCGGTGCATTTTATATGACGCGCTCCTACAGAGCGACAAAGGGAGTGGGAGGTGTTGGCCAGGAAGTCGCGATTTCTGCGCTTGGTGCGGACCCGGCCGGTTTCAGCCGCCTCCCAACCTTGGAGCCACATTTTACTAATCTCTTAAAGCGTGTGTGTGCGTGTGCGCACGCGTGCGTGTGTGTGTGTGTGTTTACAATCTGTAACGGACTCACAAGCTCCAATCTCATGTTTCTGAGAAGCCTGTTATGTGAAAATTAATAAAAGATTACACGAAAACACAAAAAATAGATCATCGAACCATAGAATCCTTATGCTTTGCATTTTTATAAGTTCTCCAAGAGGAAGTGTGTTCAAGCGCATTCAGACCAGAGCGGTCCCTGTGCGGAGCACTGGAGCGGCTCTGACCCCAAACGCTCACCACTCGCCCGGGTCCGCACGCCCAGCCCCCGCAGGCTGGCGCGGTGCGGCTTTTCCATGCCTGCAACCGCTGACTCCAGTTTGCAGAAACTATTTCCATGAGCAAATTTGTTTAAATATGTATTCACCTTGCCGCAGAGCATTCTGTGTGATGCACTATTTACATGTTTATTTATTTATTTATGTTTTATTTAATGACTTTTTTTTACATCTCTTTTATGTCATTCAGTTTTAAGTATTTCTTAAATCGTTACCGGTATTGAGTAAACACTGGGCTTGGTTTCTAACCCCGAAGCTGAATTTTTAAATGCCCTTTTCAAAAGCAAGCACGGCCTGTATCCTTTATGTTCCTAATGCTTGTATTCGGTTTTACCACTTTGATTTTTGTAGGGTTCTGTGGTTTTGCTGAACTATGTAAACGATCCGGGCCCGCTGCCTTCACCCTGGGGTTCCGTCTGTCAGACTCTCATTTTCCTCACTGCTGTTATGAGCGCACACACCAGAGGCATTCCCCAAACCACATGCAGCCAGGACTTAAGTCTCCACCAGACACAATTGTTGCTTCTTCTTTGTGGAACATGAATATTTTATGTTCCCAAGTCATGCGAAGCCCTCCATGAAAACAGTCTACTTTCTCTTAAAGGAAATCGCCAGGCCGGCCACCACCGGCCGGTGGCACCGGAATGTCAGCTGCAGGCAGCTGCGATCTGGATGGTGCCGTGCTTCCTGAGCTGACATCCCTCCTCGAAGAGCACGCTGTTGTTCCAGCATCTCACCCGGGAGTGTGGCTGTAAAGATAAAATGAGTAAATAAACCTAGTATTTGGGTTAGCCAAAAAAGTCCATTCCCCCCCCTTCCCGTGATGTCTGTAGTGGCACTCAGTGGTCTCTAACTTCATTGGAAACACTTTTGTCACATTGTACTGTGACAGCTGTCATATCAGCGTGCCTTAAAAAAAACTTAGCAGAATGGTGAATTTTTGAGCAGCCATTTTTAATACTGAACATGGAGGGGAATAAGCCACATTTTTGGGCATATTATGCTTTATTACTTCAAGAAAGGTAAAAATGCAATTGAAACATTAACAAAGATTTGTGCAGTGTGTGGAGAAGGGGCTGTGACTGATCTAACGTGTCAGAAGTGGTTTGCGAAGTTTCATGCTGGGGATTTCTCGCTGGACGGTGCTCCACGGTTGGGTGGCCAGTTGAAGCTGACAGCGATCCTATGGAGACAGTAATTGAGACAATCAACGTTCCACCACGCAGGAGATGGCCGGCATTCTCCGAGTACCCAAGTCACTAAAGCTATTGGTGAAAATGAATCCTCGGGGAAGGCTTTTCTCTCTTCCTTGTTTCCAGGGCCACGAGCACAGTTTTCCTTGTTTTTATACCTTCCTCCTCAATTCTCACCCAGGACTGTCAACGCTCATGTCTCCCCGGGAGGGATGTTAATAAAAAAATGGCTTTAAGAAATAAAAAGTGTTTAAAAAATGTTATCGTTTCCAAGAGCTCAGGCAATTTTAAAGACCCTATTCGCAGGCAGAAATATGTGGTAGGCACTGGGAGATTAAGACTTGTCCTGAGCCCGGCCAGCCGCCTCCCGGGGAAGGTAAGGCTCAGAGGGACAGGAGAGCCCTGTGTCCCAGAGCAGGGCCTGCACCCTGGGCTGGGAGGAGGGAGAAGCCCCGAGCCCGCCTTCCCGTAGGCGGTCAGCAAGACGTCAGGACCGGGGATGTGAACCTTGTCACTCTGGGCGCAGCTGCTCAGATTTTCTGACCCCAGCGCAGAGTGACCGGGAACAGCTCCTGTCCGAGGCTGGGAGCCCATGCCGGAGTCCGCAGGGCAGCGAGGGGCTGAGCTGCCCCCGCAAGGGCAGGCTGGGAGCAGACAGAACGCGGGGTGCCTCTCGGCGCCAGCTGCTGTGCTGCGGCCCCTGACACCGGGACCCCGCCACTGCGTGTGCGTACGCCCCAGCACCGGCCGCCTCATGTGCCCCAGAATTTCCACTGAGCCCCGGACAGAGGAGACAAGTAGCACGTTAACTAGGACGAACTCTCTCCTACGTCCAGGGAAAGCCAACCCAAAACAAAAATGGAGCTGAGCTACAGAAAAATAAAGATGGACAGCAATGCCTATCAGAGTGAAGACTGAAAATTAGGGAGTGTGTGTGTGTGTGTGTGTGTGTGTGACAGAGAGTGGGAGAGAGGGGGGATGAGAGTGAGAATGTACATGAAGCAAATAAAACTATTTGAAAAATATTTATGTATCACAAACCCATTCGGTTATATAATCAGGATTGGTGGCTAATAAATTGAAAGTTCATATGGGATAACAAGGTAGTACAGTTACCATTCCATAAATAATTTACATCTAATTTATAACACACAGCCATCTATCTGCATTTTTCTCAAACCTGTAGACAGTGAGTGATGTTTTCCATTATCACTTTGAGTTAAAGTTCACCATATGCAGTGTCTTAGGTGTTACAAATTATGCTATTTTTTAAACATTATTTATGTCACCAGATGCTTATTTTCATAAAAATCAATTTTGCATAACTCCTGGACTGATTAAATTTTATGTACGATATTGTGAAAACACATACAAAGAAAGCTAAGCTCAGAAATATTTATGTCTAATTATTTGCAAGCCTGTCCCCGGTGGGAGAAATAAAATGAATGCTAGAGAAGTTAAATGGTGGAATATTAAATGATTCTTTTTAAAGCCCTCTGGTTAATTTGCCTGTGCAGGTGCCTCGACCCCGGGCGTCTCCCCGCTAGGACCCTCGGATCGCCCCCGGTCCTCTCTAATTGCAAACCTGTCAGGCCAGCCGTCCCTGTAATGATGGCCGCTCCAAACCCTCGGCGCTGATGACAAGGCCTGCGCCAGAAACTGTAAGCGATTAATTCCTACATTGATCTCTGGAATTCATCCAAACTTTTCAGAACCGCACGGAGCCTCGCTGCCTGTCACTCGGTGAACATGTCTCCAGTGAGGCTGCCTAACACCTTCCCTGGGGGAGGGGACGTCGTATGAGCTGCTGTCAGGTTATCTGGCTCCTGTTTTAATATTTAGTGTGTGATGCGTGTTTTCATTCGTGAAAGATATTTATTAAAAACAAACAAAGGGCAAGGCTAGTGCTTGTTAAGACATACTTTGGACCAGAAAAATAATCTTAATTTCAACATGGAATGAAGTGAAACAGGTCCGTGGGCAAGCCCCCATGGGGGACCTCCTTGCAGCGGAAGGACGGAGGGACCTGGCTCCGTGCTCGCTGGTGGCCGGAGGTCCCTCTGTTTCTGTGGACACCACGCAGCACCGCGAGGCCACCCACACTCCCCGCCACGGTCACATGCACGGTCAGGGCGGCAGAAGCGAGTGCAGGAGAGACTCCACAGCAAGACGGGTTCTGCAGACGGGAGCCTGGCTGTGGGAGCGGCCTCTCCTCCCTGTGCCCCCAGTCCCGGGCTCTGCCCGCATCCCACACGAGGGAGCAGGCATCCCCAGGAGCCACATGTTGTCTGCAGTGAAGCGGGTTCACATCATGCAAAAAAACCCAACAAACATGCTTTTAATGGATTTCAACTGATGGAGTCAACCCGTCCACGAAGCAGAGGAAGCGCGGAAGGGTTCTGGGAGAGAAGCGGAACAGCCAGCACTTGGGCACGAGGGACAGCGCACGGAAGGAGCCCCGAACTTCGGACCCCAGCCCGCAGTGGGGAGCTGCACCTGGTCCTTTCTGAGCCTTTCTGTCTTTGCTGCGGCCCCCGCCTGACGACAAACTATTAGCATCTTCGGATAGTGTGAAACCGGTGTAAAAATCACACCAGATGGACGGCGGCCGTCTTGTGGAATTCTGGACGGTGCCTGAGCAGGCCAGGTGGCCCCTGGCTGCGGGTCCTGGGCCCCAGCAATCAGGGCAGGACTATGGGAACGGGCAGCTGACAGCCGGCCGGCCGCTGTCGCTGAAGTCCAGCCGTCCACGGTGAACAGATTCAAGGCGGCTGTGCGGGCGCGTCCAAACTTGTGGCGTCTTGGGGCCACGCCGCAAGGTGAGGAGTTCTCTTGGTCCACACAGTAATTACACTGTGACACATGAACACAGAAAGATCTCATGATGCTTTAAACACACGTACGATTTTGTACTGGGGCTGCAGTCACAGCCAGCTGGGCCGCGGCTGGACGGCCCCACAAGGTTTTCAGCTTTGCCTCCCTCCCCGGCCCTCCAGTGGGGAAGATGAAGAGGTGGCAGGAATCCCTTTGCAGACAACAGAAAAGCAGCCCGGCACAACGGTGACAGAGAGTGGAAGTGGAAGGGGAATGTGGCACCACAGGGGACACCGAGAGGGGTGGGGTCCCCCTGACCAGTGGCAAACGAACGGGATCCGCATCTCGGACGCAGAGTGGGAAGGCTGATGGGGGCGAATCACGAAGCGAATGGGTTTCGTCTGCGTGAACTTCTGACGCCCGGAGGCATGAACCCAGCATCAGAGGGAAGGTCTCACCCCGAGAAGCCCGATCCTGTGCTCACAAAGGCGAGATCACGCAGTCTGGTCTCCATGAGCATATTCTAATTTAAGACTTAAAGTGGGAAATAGCAAACCATCGCAATGTTAGAAAACCAAACCTTCAAAGAACATGTTGCCAAAGATGGAAGAATTTAAAAAAAATTCTTAAGTAAACAGAAGGATTGAAAAGAACGATCATAAGCTAACCTCAGGGAAGATCTTTAAAGAAAATCAAATACTATTTTTAAGTGGTAATTAATTTTGACTGGAGGGTGAAAGGTAGTTGTATATTACTATTGGCACGGGTGATATATATGACGGATCCACGTTAGATCTCCCGCTCCAGTGGAGGCGGACTTAGCTCTCACAAACGCGCACGCCCAGGAGCACAAGCACGGGTAATCTCACCACACATGTTTCTGTGACGTTCCCTCATGGATATTCCCTAAAATCGTGATGCATTTCATAACAACTTAACTTTCGTGCAATTTAAATGTTTATATTATTTTATGCTGTAGAAAACCAGTAATTGATTTAAACAATTTTATATACATCATTGTATTAAATACATATCATTCTTTTTCACTTTTATACCTAATTTTGATTGTTGCTATAGTAGTAATATTCTCATAAAGAAAAATTTTCAACCTGTAAATTGCATTTTTGACTGGATTTTATCTTTACCTTCCTGATTTGGGTTTGCTTGAGGGTATCCCACGTAAAGGTAATTCAACCTGTTGTTTTTAAGAGTCAGTCTATAAAGAAGTGAGTGAAAACACGGACGGCTATTTGGGGATCCCCTGGGAACCAAGTACATCAGTAGTGGCATTGCTGACACGTTCGGTTTTCCCAGTTTTGTGTTTTTGAAGCAGGGGAAGGAAACACAAGGGCTGGGTGAACGGGTTTCCGGGCGTCCTCACTGCCAGGTGCTGGGACAGCGTGCCAGGCTGCTTGCCTGTCCCTGGCCTGTGCACCTCTTCCGTCCGGCTGCCCTGAGCTGTGCCCTGGGATAACCAGCCCGAAACCCAGCGGGTGACGCGCTCCTCCGCGCTCCGAGAGCCAGGCTGCAAAGCTCACAGCCCGAGCGGTGGTGGCGGCGACCAGTGGTCACAGCCGGCGGGTCAGAACTGCGGGGCACAGCCTGGGATTGCGATGGCCTCTGACCTGGGGGTGGGAGGGGCCGCTGGTGGGGCGGAGCCCGTGCCTGTGGGTCTGACGCTGCCTGTGGGTAGAATCAGTCAGAACTGAGCTGACTCTCGGACACCCTGCTGCTGTCCGAGAGTCGCGTACTGGTGGCAGGGAAACCCCTCCCCCGAGGACGTGGCATCAGGGCCTGGGTACATCCGCCTGCAACATCATACTCATGCCCACAGCCCTCCCTTGTTTACTTGTTTACTATTTACAATGAGAATGTTGTTTACTATTCGCTTCACACTGTTCTGAGTATATTCCCTGTGAATTAACATTAAGGCTTTCAATTTAGGTCTATTTATAACAAACAGGTGAATCATTTAGAAAACAAAGGCAAAGAGAAACTCCCTGAAAATCAGCCGAAGGGTGGAGGCTGGAAAGAAAGGGGCGCAGTCAGGGAGAAGACCGCCTCGGAGTGAACCAGTGCGTAGTCATTCTGCCTTCTGCACCACGGGTTTTTACCGGAGATACCGATCCGGATGCAGGGGACTCTGGCGCACCAGTCTCTGCAGGCTGGCCACCGGCACCGCCGTTCTCGGGCACAGCACGCGCTTTCTCTGTGAGTGGCCGAACCCACAGGTCAGGTGGCTGGGCGGCAGAGGCTGGAGGAGACCACCCCCTCAGGTCCACACAGGCTCCCTCCAGGGGGCTGGCTGGGACCTCACAGCTGGCCTGGCCCCGGGAGCCTGGCCAAACACACTCTCTGATGGTCTCCAGGAGTTCACACTGCCAGGTCGCTCGGACGCGAGCTCAAAGTCTCTGAAGTTCAAAAGTAAAGGGCAGCTGTTGCCAACTCTCCCTACGTCTCCTTCCAAAGTCGCTGAAGCTGTGGGTTGTGTAAAAAAGAATTCTGTTTGTTTCAGTGAGTGTTGAAAATGCCAAGATGCCATGAAGAGAATTCCTGAAGAACTGGCTCTTCTCAAATCCTGGCACCCAGAACAATTGGTAGCAACAGATACACTGTCGTCGTAGGTCCTCCCCAGAGTGGCTGGTGACACGTCTGACTGCGCACCTGACAACAGAGACGCAGTGACACGCTCCACACCACACGGAGAACACGGCACCCACGCCCACCTGTTAGTGTGGCGTCGTTGGTGCTAAAGGGGACGGACACGGGCTTGTACCCGGCAGGCTGTGTCCAGCTGTTGAGATTGGACACAGACCTTCACCTTCCTGAGCTTCTATTATGTTTTTCTTAGCACATGAGATGGGAAGCAAAAACATATGTTTCACAGTGTGATTTTAAATGCTGCAAAGATCAAAAACTAGAATGCCCATTAAGTGCCTGGCATCTAAAAATAAGACAAACTATGAATAAAAGCTTTGTTCTTCCAGCCGAGGCAGAGATTTTCAACCAGTGTGCTGCAAGAAGTTTTAAAACACGCAATATCTGACAATTCAGGGACTGACCTCTTTTCCCTTAAATTATCGAAGTAAAAAAATGACAGCAGCCAACACCATAGCCATCCAGGGTGAATGAATCAAAATTATACCTATTTTTTTGTCAGCTCAGCAAAAAACAGAACATTTTTGGTGCCGCAGGGTGTTAGCATTTAGGTCGTGCGCGCCCCGAGACGAGGAAGGCTGGACATCGCCGCGTTACCGTGTGCGCATCGGGAGACAGAGCAGAGGTGACAGGCACCCGATCGGAGCCGTCATCCCGTACAGCAGCTCACGGTTCACACAGGAGTTTTATAGCTGTTTTAGACGGAGTGTTCATTAAAAAATCGTGGATAAATATTTTCTGAAAATTAGCTTTATCTGTACTTGACAGAGAAGAAAATGAGAAGCTAAAAAATTAAATGACTTATCTAAGTCATGATGGGTAAGTGGCAGAATTAAAAATTTAGTGCAGGCATTTCTTATTCATAGTTCAGTGCTCTGCTGCGGAGGAAAGTCATTTCACTGCACTTATTACTTAGCAATTTCTGCAAGTCAATTTTGGACTTTTATGGAGAAGTGGGCACAGCAAGCTGCGTGAGAGCAAGACACATTACCGCTCAGAGAGTATGGAAGCGTGTCCGGCCCGTGTGATCTACATGCCTCATCTGATGTAATTTTTGTGTTAGGCCTAATATTGCTTTACTGCAAATTTTACTCATTGGAATACATTCCAATACATTCCAATGAGTGGTAACATGATTAAGCAGATGGCTTCTGATTTTTTTCCACCAAACAAAACTACGTTTGAAGGACACATTTTGTTCTGTGCCACCCTTCTCCTTAAAAACCTGGAATTCTTAGAATCCAAAATTTTAGGGCAGTAGAAAATGTATATTTTTGAATTTTATAAAATCGGCATGTCATTGCTACATTCATTTTTTTGGGGGAGCGCGAGGGACTGAGCTCCCCGGGCCATCCAGCCGCGGGGTACCAGGCAGCTGGGCTCTGCGTAGTTGATGCGGCTGCTGCTGCCTGCGTGCTGGCCACCAGCCTCCCTGCTTCCTCCTCTGCTGCCTTCCCACCTGGTGGTGGCCGCGGCCGGCCAGCCTCAGCACCTACAGGGTTGGGGAGGGGGGCGGTCCCTTCCTTACTGAGGTCCCTGGGACCCTGGATACCAACCTCACAGGTGCCCTGGGCCTCATTCTTGGCCACTGTCTGCAGCACGGGCAAGAACAGCTCAAAGTCCCACACCTTCTCACTTCTCTCTCCTGGGGTCCACAGGACCCGGAGCACCTCCGCGTCCCTGGGGTTCTGGCCCAGCCCCCAGCACGTCCCCACTCCTGCTGCACAGCCTCTCGCCATCCCTTGTTGGGTCGACTTTACATTATAATACAGTGCAATAGACATCGCTTCCGTATTTATGCCCAAATGCCAAGTCCATGTTTAGCTTGCCTCCTAGTGAGGAAGATACACATTAAACAATAAAGCACCCACGGCGAAGAACGCAGGATGTGAAGGCACAGTACTGTGTCAGAAGCAGAGCCGCTGGGTGACACAGGGGAGACCCTGTCCCCCCCCCGCCCCCTGCATAGTGCAACGGGCTGCAGGCGCTTCCAGCATGGAGTAGAAAAGCACGTTTCGGGAAGGCAACCAGGAAGGACTGCTAAAATGAACTCTGGTCTAGCGCAGAGCAGATAATGAGGGTTAGTTTTACCAATGGAAATAAGGATCTAACTTAATGTCTAATGTTTCATACTCAGTTGAGGGTCAGCAAAAGGCAATCTTAATCGATTGTGCATAATTGTATTTAAGTTAACTGTATAATACGATTTACTTAGTTTTGTTTAATTGTAAGAACTGAGATATTCGAAATTAATCTCGTCTGTGATCATTGTGAGATTTTTTGTTTTCTGTTTTGTGGTGGGACACCTTGATGTCTCTGTCCATGGTGCTGATTTTCATCCAACCCTTTCGTGGTAGGGTCTTTTGACATAATGATCTTTAAAAGGTGCAGCAGAACCAAAGAATCGTGCTTTTGTCTGACAGGAGGCTCATTCCGAAGAAAAGCAGGAACACAACCTGATTTATGGGGAGAAATGTCCTGGTCTACCGTCGCTCTCCCCGCGGAAAAGGTGGAGGACATAGTAAGATGAGCAGGTGATGCTGGAGACTGGGCCAAGATTCAGGTGGGGAGAAAGAAGGGCTGACAGAGGAGAAAGACCCAAGGAGAGAAGGCACTCCCACTGGCCCATTCATGTCCGGATCCGATGCCTTGAGTATGTCCAAAATCGTCTATCACAAAACTGATGTTCTTTCTGGTGCTGAGATCTTCACTCGTGTTGTGGGTAACTAGGCAGCACTCTGTTTTAAAGGATCCATAGTATGAACCAGTGCTTCTCACCTTCCTGCTTCTCCTCCTCTTTCTCAGAATATTAAACCAGGTCTTCGGAACCTGTGAGAGTGTAGATTTGTATTCAGATTAATTCTCACTGAATGTATTTAACTGGGAAGACTCCAAACCCTGGTGAAAAATCAGCGGCCCCTTAGTTTTAAACACTGTCCTGAGTGCTTTATAGTTGCTTTTTTTCATTTAATGTTTGAAACTTGCCCAGAAGATATGATTTTTCCAATTTTATTAAACAGGAAAGTTGCTCAGAGCTACCCAAGTCTGCGCAGCTGGAAAGGAAACTGAATCGCAGTTCCTGTAACTCCAAAGGCATTTCTGCCAACGTACACACTCACACTCGTGCACACTCACACTCGTGCACACTCACACACACTCACAGCAAGTCAGGTGTCAGATTCAAGTACCACCGGTCCCCAACAGGGTCTTGTAGCATTATTTTAAAGACCGAGTAAATATTTTAAGCATCATACATTATAAAATATTATACTGAATTTTATAATACAAACAACAACAAAAAAACCCGTCAAAATCCCTGAACCTGGTTTTGCCGAATTCCTGATTTCACCCGTATCAGCAAATACAAAGGCCACTTCCTTTTGCTTTGTCCTTTTGTCCCAGCACGAAATCACTGGTTTGGAACTTTTGCTGCTGCAATTTCCCTCCTTCCTGCCCCTCTCCTTCCTCAGCTCCCGGGACTCCACTGTGGGAGGGCTGGGTTTTCTGCTTTTTCTTGGCAGCTCCTTCTGCACAGTTGTTACTTAACTTTAGCTGAGAATCCGAGCTGGGGGCAAGGGCAAGTGGACCCAGCTTCCACTACTCACCTGCCATCTTCTCCCTGTTGCTTAACGTCATGACGTTATTCCTGAAGCTTTAGCCTTGGGCTGACACCTCTGCCCCTGGACGACCGGGAGCAGTAGGTTTTCAAAGAGGAGCTGGTGTGTGCAGGTGGGCCGTTGGCTCTGGCGACACAGCCCGCTCCTTCTCTCAAGAAGTTCGGGTGCTTCGCTGCGGTTCCAGCTTCATTATGCCCCAAATCAGACTCTGTTGATTCCTCGGAAATGCGTTTTTCTCCGCTATTCTCTCTCTCAGTGACTAACCCTCCGGCCCTCGTACCGTTCAGTTAGAACGTGGGAGTCGGCGTCTGCCTCACCCGTCTGACACGGTCCCTCGCGGCCATCGGTGCTGCCGGCCCTGTCACTCACACTTCTCCCCACACCTGCAGCCCCAGTTCAGACCCACGGCCCCCCATGCAGATGCAGCAGGAGCCGCTCAGCCTCCTCTCCCGACCTCTCCGTGGCTCTGGGGGTCTCTCCCACACTCGCTCTAGAGTGACCTTTCTTTCTAAAGAGCGGCGTGGATCCGGGCGCTTCCCTGCCCCCCCAAAGCTTCCAGTGTGAAGTTCGAACAGCTGCGTGTGCACGGGTTCCTCTCACTGCCTCTCTCCGGACTGATTTTCTGCTTATGAACAGTCTCGTATGCAGCCCTTCCCCGCTGTGCTCAGACTGGGGAGGGCCGTCCTCACCTCTGCGTGTGCTCCACCCTGGCCTCCTGAGCGCACGCACGGGGCGGGTCAGAAGGCACCGTCTGAGCCCACCGTGGGGAGTCAGGGCAGTCTCTGACCTGCTTCCTTCTGCACGTGGTGCGTCTGTGAACCACCGTGCTCTGCCGTGGAATCCATTTCTTTGATGTTTTACAGTCTGAAGCGTGAGTGTGCTGAATACAGGTGAGCTGTAGGAACTCCATCTTCGCCTGTGTTTGTAAACCCTGTCACACTTCCTGACTACGAAAGTCGCAAAACCGGTGCGGGATGGGGTGATGTAGAGTGGCTGCGTTTCTGATATGCGGTCTGTAGTGAGGCAGGGTTTCACGTGACAGCGGAATAGACTTGGCCTTGAGCACATACACGGTTTGTGTTGGTGCCCTAAGACAGCGACTTCCATTAAAGCAACCTCGGGTAAGAAGGGGCAAGCACGAGTGAAGGTGCAGAGCAGAGATTCTTACGTCAGCGAGACAGCCTGGAATTGTGCCTGAGACTGAAAGCAGAGGGCTGTGAGGACAACCTCGGAGCGGGCTCTCTCTCCCTCTCTGTCCTTTCTTTCCTTTAGTTCTTTCTTTCTATAGTCCCTTCCTTCCTTCTTTTTCATTGTTTGGACACACACAAAAGAAAGCCCCGGTGGTACAATGTTCTTCCATTTCTTGACAGCAAAGATTTTCGGTATTGGTGAAGTCTTTTTTCCAGGGACACGTCCCTTTTTATCAGCCACATGCCAACATTTATGCGCTTTACTCCCGCACCTGCTTCGCACAAAGGGAAGTAAACCTTGCCGTGGAAACTACAAGGGGGGGCGTGCTGTGCATCCCGCCTGGCCCCGCCCCCGTGTTACTCATGATGAACTGAACCTTGAAAACCGTCCCTACGGATGCCCATTCTGCCTCCTCGTGCCTCAGACGCGGATTATAATTCCCACCTGCGTTTCAGAGGCTCTGGTTTGCATTTCCCAGCGCCTGTGTTTTGAGGCTGCTTGTCTATGGGCACCTGCCGTCCTCCCTGAGGATCCACTCCCTTCGCCTTCCCGCTCTTCCACGGCTCCGCCTCGTGCGCACGGAGCCTGGGGAGCCTGATTCCCGGGGCCCGGTCAGTGGGCCAAGGCCACAAGTACGTGCTCCACCCCTTGCATGCTGTGTGGCACTGTGCAGACTACTTAACACTTCTGGGCCTCATGAAATTTATTCTGTGCCAAATAAAACGGAAGTAATAATATGGCCTCACGGGGAGTCCTGAGGGGTGAAACATTTAATACGTACAAAGCATGTAGAATGACTTAGGAACAGAGTGAGAACCAGTAAACTGTATGCTGCATTATCCCCTACCAATGACAGAAGCATAATGCGTACTTTTTAAAAGATGCAAGGTATGTTTAAAAACTTCGAATTCTATACGTGGCGAGGTGTTCTATGTCTGTCCTCTATTTACATGAGCTATACATGCGTAGCGTTTTCTTCTGAAATAGTCTCCGCGCTTTATTGCTCTTCAGTTGATTGGCGATGCGATTGCAGTTTCTGCCCATGGGCATGAGCGGAAGGACGTCAAGTGGAGGCGTTTGGCAGTGACGAGCACGGCCAGTCCCGCCCCTTGGTGGCCGGTGGAACCCCCGTCGACGGCGCTAGAAGGCCTGCGTTCTGCGCATGTGCGTCGGCACTCTGACGTCCCGACGCGGTGCAGAACGCATACGTTTTGTTAACGTATATTTTTACAGCTTATTATCATTGACAGGAATTGAAGTTCTTCTCAGTGTGAATTTACAGTTTCTGAGGAGCAAACAGGTCCTGCCTTCGTGCTCTCGAGGCCCTGACGTTCGACACCGCGGACGAGCTCAGCAGCACTTCACGGGGCGCCCCAGCAACATTTACTGTCTCTGCTTGGAGCAACTGGTTTGCTAAGCAAGGGGAGCCCCGGGTGAGAGCTGTAAACCTGGTCACACCGACAATCACATTAAATGCGAATGTTTGTTATGCACATTGTTACAACCTGCAAAAAATGCTTTGACCGGGAAAATAAACACTTAGACCCAACACCAAAAAGCCGGGCAAAAGTAGCAGAATAGGTTATTTTAAATGGCACAGCTAAAAGCGAGCATGCCAAACGATCAAAAGCTAGGTTAGAACATGGGTTCAGCGCAAATAATGCCTGAAGGTGGCCTCGAATGGGCACAATATTTGGCGGAATTGCTCAAAGTCTGGGTTTTTTGTTTTTAAAATTTAATTTGGAGTTGTTTATAAAAGTGAGTTATTTTGCCTCTTTAAAATTTTACATAATGGAATTATCATCCTTAGTTGATGATGAGGCTTTTATCGCATTTATATTTGGCACATAAAGTTCCTTTTTTCAGGTTGTCACACATGCCAAAAAACATTTCATTATCTTTGCCTTTGGTACAGCCGTAGGACCTGCCCTCTTCCAGACTATATAAAAATTTACTTTTTTACTTTTAGTGCTTTCACGATTATGCTATTTCTATTTTGTGATGAAACATATTAACTTATTTCTGTTTATGAACTAGGACACGGTCGGATTTAGTGTACCGCTCTGCAGACGTGGTGAGACGGTCCCGCCGGGGTGCTGTGCTGAAGTCTGCCCTTCCCTGACGGATGGACATGTGCCAGTGGGTGCACTAACGCGGGTTACACACACATATGAGTAGTAAATACCAAATGAACATCAGTATTTATTGGCATTGCTCATTTTTTCAAATTTCTTTATCTATTCTTTCCTTCTATAAGTGCATTTCAACACCAGCATTTTGCTTCTGTGATTTTTTATAGCTTTATTGAGGTAAACAGATATGTCAACAATAGCATGTATTTAACATGAACAATCTGACAAGTTTGGACACGTGCATGCACTCATGGTACCACCACCACCATCCGTGTTAACATATCTGTCACCTGCCAAATTTAACACGAGATCTACCCTCTGTCAAGTGTTTGAGTCCATCAACCGTATTGCCAACTGCAGGCACCACGTGGTACAGCAGATCTCTGGTCTTATTTATCTTCTGAAACTTGGACTCTACGTCCACTGAACAAACACTCCCTGTGTCTCCCTCCCCCCGTCCTGGCCACCACCATTCCATTTTCTGCTTCTAGAGTTTGACTATTCACAGTCTCACACCTGTCAGAACGGCTGTCTTCAAAAAGACTGAAGATACAACGTGTCGGTGAGGATGGACAGAAAACAGGACCCTGGGACACTGCTGGTGGGCACGTAATGACGCAGCCACCATGGAAAACAGTGTGGAGAGTCCTCAAAAAGTCAAACATGGCATGGCCATGTGATCCAGCAACGCCACTCCTGGTATACACACCCCAAAGACTCAAAACCAGGGTCTCCATAGGGGACCTGCACCCCATGTTCATTGCAGCATCATTCATGACGGTCAAGATATGGGAACAACCCAGATGCACATCAACGGACAAATGGATGAAGAAGACGTGACAAGCATCTACCTCTCCACCTCTAGTCCATGTCTGTACACCACAGGATGATAGCCAGCCTTCAGAAAGAAGGAAGCCTGCCATTGGCAGCCACGCCAACGGGCCCGGAAGACAGGGTGCTGAGGGAAGGAAGGCCGTCCCGGAGGGACAAGTGAAGCATGACTCCACACTCCTGTGATCCCTACAGCGTGCAGACGCGCGCGGCTCTATTTCAAGTTAATTGTCTTTGTCACATGTAATCATTTGCTCACTTTGAATTACTTCGTAGTACATTATTCTTTCCAAAACTGCTTTGCATACTTATTTCTTTTTGCTTGTGCTTGGTATGTCTTTGAAGGTGGGCTGATTTGATTTTGACTATAATGCTTTGGAAGATTGCATTTTCCGAAGATAACCACAAAATCGTCCTGTCTCTCATCTAACATGACTTCCTAGACTCTCCCCACTCCCCTTCACAAGGTACTGCGCAGCCCTCCTCCCCTTGGATCTGGATGTGTCTTTAAATCACTTGTAACTGTCAGAATGTGTCAGAAATTATGCTATACAACTTCCGAGGCGAGGTCCTGAAAGATAATGCAGCTTCTGCCTTTTCAGCTGAAATACTGGGATGCATATGTTCTGAAAATTTCAGGGGTCATGCAAATATTCAAAATCCCAGGATGTGAGCATACTGTTAGGAAAACCAAACTAGCACTGCCTACAGAAAGACAGAGGCTGGACTGACCAGCAGTGCCCCCAGCACCCAGAACCCCCAGTATCCCACCTCAGCCCGTGTGCCTGCATCTGCCTATACATCCAAAACACAGCCCCCAGATCCCTGATTCAAAAGACCATGAGAGATAATAAAAGAATTGATTTATTAAATCACCCTTCAGTGGCTCTTTATCTTGATATTATGATGAAAGCGGTTATGTCTTTGCAAATATATTGAGAGAATGAAGAAAAGCATAACTATTCTGTAATTATTTTATAAAAATGACTCATTGGAAGTACGGAACATGGGGTTTCTGCGTCTGTGTGTTGGGGAGGAACATGAGATGACAAAGGTCTCTCTGGTTGTGCTGAGACAGAAGGTTTGATAACTCGTTTATCTGGAAATGTCCTATGGACGAGGAACAAACACGTAAGATAGAAAATTGGGGCTCAAAACAAGTGAGACTTTTGAAAAACAGCTGCTGTAGGTGACCCTAAAGCTCTTGGTCTCTGCGAATTATGTCTCAGGCTACTAAATATAGGTGCAGCACCGTAACTTCACATGCAGTAGGTGAGGCTCGCCTTCCACAGGGTGAAAAGCTTAGGTCACAAACAACCTGTCCCAGGAATGATTATCGACCACATTGGTAAAAGGCTAAACTTTGCATCTGAAAAAATGTAATTGGGATCTTGCATCTTAAAAAGAAATAACAACTGATCCCCCACAGGAATAATCATAGGAGACCAGCACCTTCCTGAGGTCTCTGAGCTGGGCCTCTGCACTGGGAGAGGGAGGGGCAGAAGAGGAAAGTCCAGCTGCAGACCTCAGAAGGCCAGGCCCTACTCTGAGCCCGTACAACGCTTCCCATCGCTGTCGGAAGGCCAGTGGGTGAACACCCCTGGTAGAAAATGAAGTGTGATTTTACATTTGCTTTTCAATTATATTAGTTACGAAGGCTTTATAATTAATGGGACACTTTCACAGTTTTTTTTCCAAAACAGTGACTTCTAATGATGGCTCCTATTAATGACAGAGGAATAACCCCTGTTCCACCCGTTGGCATCTGTCTTGATGCGGGCTGGTTTGACGCTCACGTTCCCGGCGGTTATATAATTGCTGTCCTCCTGCCAACCTTCCCAAGATTTACCGTGCGCCTGCCACTTCAATTTGTTCTGGAAATTAGCTGGCATGCTTTCTCTTCCCTCTCCTAATTTGATAATGTTCCAGATTCATCAACTAAGCTTTCGCCAACATTTCACTAATATAAGTCCCCTCTACTTTTTTTTTTATTTTAATGAACCTTAATGGCTTTTCTGGAAAATTTTCTACATCTAACTATACTTCATTATTTAGAAGAAAATTTAAAGTATGAAAGATCAGTTTATAAATAAGAATGTTGCTGCCTTTGAATCTTTGTAAAGCATATGTTTAATCATCTTGACTTGATTCCGGAGGTATTTTTGCTTAAACACTTCTTGCACTTTATATATCTTATAACCCTTCCATTGTAACACACAATC
Organism: Trachops cirrhosus; assembly: GCA_028533065.1. Classification (NCBI taxonomy): domain Eukaryota; kingdom Metazoa; phylum Chordata; class Mammalia; order Chiroptera; family Phyllostomidae; genus Trachops; species Trachops cirrhosus. The sequence goes on from CM052545.1 coordinate 1,119,728, forward strand.
CTTCGATCCTCAGTTAGCCCCACTTCATTTTCACCTATACATTTCTCAAACAGTCTAATTTTATGATAATATCTATGCTTCCAATTTCCAAATATTTTTTCTGGGTATTAACTGTAAATTATTAACGCAGACTCCATTTCCCCCAATTTATAGGTAGTATTTATGAGTTATGTGAAACTTACTTTGTCCTTTTTCTCTTGCTGTTTCCGGATTTCTTCTTGTCTTTGGATGAAAACATTTTTTCCACGGATGTGCCTGTTTGTGGATCATTTGGGTTCATCTACTTTGATTCTGGTGAGCTTGGCGGGTATGCAGATTCACAGTTTGTCATCATTCTGAGTTTTCCTTTCGTCCTCTCCTGACGCTGCTGTCCCCTGCACCGTGTCGTGCGTAGCAGATCCCAGCACTTGGCTGAGCCTGTTCCTCTCCATCTTTTTCCACTCTTCAAACTGTTCCACCTCTGCCGATCTATCTGCAAGCCAGCCGACATCCCCTGCCATTTAAAGTCTACTCTTTTTCACTGCAGTTATTTATTTTAACTCACAGTTTCTATCTCTTCGTCAACGTTCTCTATCTGATGCGACGTTTTTACCCCACCTCCCTCGACTTCTTGCAGCGAGGCGTCTTTCGTTCTTTGGACATAGTTTTAGGGCCACTCCCAAGTCTTTGTCTCCCACGCCCGACGCGGGTCACTCTCACTGGCAGGCTCTGCTGCTTGCTCTTCTCCCTACCTGTGGCTCAGATTGCTCTGCTTCCGTATAATTTTGTGGCATCTGGGTATTACATAATATCTGATATCACTCCTTAGAAGGCATGCCTTGGGTGTGGTCGGTCATCCTGCGGCTGTGTATGGACTCTCTGACTGTCCCTTCTGACCACACCCAGCTAGCTATCAAGCTTCACTGACCAGGATGCCAACTCCCTCAGTCAACACCATCAATGATTCTTCCCCTTATATGCACCCCCTAGGAGCCATCCAGGAGCTGGGTCTTTGTGCCTTAGCTCACCTGTGTGTCCGTGCGTGGGCCACTTGCTGAACATGAGCCCTGACTTCCTTTGCCGCAAACTCCTGTTGCTGTCTTACTGGGCTCTGACGGACGCAGGTGAGTGGACCCTTTTAGTCCGGTAACCCCGGGCAGATGTCATAGCCCCCCGCCCCCGCCCCCAGGAGCCAGGCAAGAACGCATCTGGGCCGTAAAGGAATGCTTTTCCTCTCCCACAAGGGCAAATCCTGAGACAAGTCGGATGTCTGTGTCTGTGCACAGCTGAACACGTCCGAAGGGACCAGTGTCACTCTGGGAGCAAAGGTTAGGGTCTGATTATTTTGGCATGATGTTGCTTTGTGTTTTGTCCCCGGTTTTCTATTGTGACCATGCCGTGCTCCCTGCTTTTCTCCTGCATTCAAGTCAAAAGGTGGCGGCTGCAGCTTTTCGTGTTATTTTACAACCATTGCCTCAGTTGAAACACCCCAGTGGGTTTTCCACACCACTCGGCACTCACAGACACTCGCACCGTGTATCCTGGCTGCCTGTGGAGCCGAGTCAGGGTGCTAACGCCACAGACCAGCGGAGAAGGGCCCAGGGTGGAACTGGGCAGTGACACGGTGTCGTGGGAGGGGCCAATAAGAACCACCAGGTGACCGTGGGGACCGTGAGGCAGCACAGAAAAAAAGACACATCAGAAGCATCAGAGTTGAAGTCAAGAGAACCAGATTCTGGTCCTCAGTCTGCAATCATCTCTCTGAGAAAATTTGGCCTAATCACTTAACAGCCCTTGTCTGGAGTTTTCTAATATTTAAATTACGTGGTTGAGCTGGTCCTTTTTCAAGCAGCCGTAAGAGATGACACCTGCTGTAATTATCGCAGATGCCTCTTCACAGCGGATCTGGAGCTGGTTGGGTTGACCTAGTCATGGGTCGCCTCCCTGACCCTCAGGGACAGAGAAATCGTCCTAACTTCTATGACTCAAGGAAAGTCAGCCAGCCCGTTGGGACTGATTTTACATAGCCTTAAACGTCACTTTCAGAGCTAACGCTGTGGGCCACAGAGAAACTGAGAGGAGACGAGAGTATGGGATGAACTGTCTTCACCCGACACATAGCCCTGCCCCGTATCTCTGTGAGGTCCCAGGTCCAAGTCGGAATATGCTCCTTGTCCCTTTTCTTACTTCTGAGTACTGCATGTGCTCCCACGTAGTACGGGCCGAGGGCTCCCACCCGCAAACCCGGGAGACTAAACGAAGAGCACGGGGCTCAGGGATGTGGTAAAAGATACATCAGGCAGTAATGTTGTTTTCACCAGAAACGGCAAGGCATCATCTAAATAGGGTTTGCAAGTAATTGGTAAGCCTAAGAAACATCAGTAACTGAACAAGTGAATATGTTTGAATAATTACAAACGATTTCATTTGTAAGATGTTTAGAATTTCCGTCTAGATGATATTTTGACTGATACATAAATACTTGTAGTGCGTTCTGCCTCTGCATCTAGATAGATATAGAACAGTACGAGTACAACAATTACACATATAATATGTACATAGAACATATGTCAACACATAGTTGCATTAATACCACATGAACGTGAATGTATCTAGTACATTCATGGGACTATCGGCCTTTCATACTTTAATTTTACTCTGGCTCCTACCAAGCCTTCAGGATCAAGTTTATACTAGTGGGTGGCCTTGAGCTTTTCCAATCTCAGAGGGTCTCAGGGCTCCTGGGGGCATGGGACCGTGTGCACAGAATGTCCTCAGAAATGCCAGCTCAGCAGGCCTGCGGTGAGGCACAGAACTTCTGTCTGAACGTGGACCTTCTGAGAAATGGGACCTAGTCTCTCAGGTCCCCGTTGGTGCCAATGAGCTTGGGAGGAAGGGGACAATAGACACGCATCTTCCCTGAGTTGAACTGAAGCGACAAATCAGGCCTATTAGTTTTGAGAACAGAGGCAAACATAATAATGAAGACAGTCTTTCTTTACTCCACACTCCAGGTAAACACCCTCATGCGGTCTCTCTGTCTTCATTTCCACTGTGGGGTTGGGGGAGGCAGTGTATTTACTTTCAAACTCAGTTACTGCTGCTTTCCTGGGTGAAAATGAGGTTTCTGATGAAGGGACTAGACACTCATGTTCGTTCATTTAATTTCACACTCAGAGTAAAGCATTATTTTATTTCCCAGGGCTTTCTCTCCAGTCTTGGTCCAATGTCTCAGAAGCTACGTTTGCCCTTGTTTCCTATGGAAGTTCTCTGTCAAGACTAAAAACACGACTTTGCCCATTTCTGTTGATGTTTGCCCACCCATCATTCCGCCCACCAAACCCACTGGTATCACTGGGTCCGGGAGCGCACCCCTCTCTGCCTCCTGCGCCTTCCGGACCTGCCGAGGGCGGGGCCCTCATTCTGAACCGCACGGGCACGTGGGCCACCAGGCGCTCAGCAGGGCCCAGCGCGCATGTGTGAGGATCTACCCATGCTGCCCCCGAAACAGTCCCACGGAGAAGAGGGTCTGGGCTGTCCCGGTGCGCGTGGGCGCCTCGCTGCCCATCGTCACTGTCTCTGCCCCACACTCTTTTGAACGATCCAGTCACGGCCATTTGCATTAATTCGTATTTGAAAACGTGGCATAATGATCTGCTGTGCTCCAAGTAGGAGAAGAACCCTCCCTCCTTTCTGCATGAGCCTCGGCTGGGCAAGCCTCGCCCTCGGCGCAGCCCTCCTGAATTTGAGATTTATGGATAAGCTGGCGTCCGTGGAAATCTCTCCCACCCCCCCTCGGCGTGTTTTCTCTCCAAACATCTCACACTGTGCGACCTGATCCTGATAGAGGCACACATACAAGGGTTTAATTTTACATCGTCTTCCAAAGATAAAAACCATCATGCAATCCTACACACGTTTATTTTCTCTTTAATTGTGTGATGCAGTAAAGGTTGGATGATAAGCATGCTTGGTTAAAATCAACCTTTTTTTTTCAATATTATGGAGGATATTTCAAGTGATGTCAGAATTATGTGGACCCTTAGCTACAAAACGGACACCGAGTTTGTTTTCAGTGCCGGAGCTGCTGTCTCTTTTAGAGAGAAACTGAAACTCAGCTTCCTGTCAGGTAGAAGCAGAGGCCCGGCAGCGCAGGTAGGAGCTGCAGCACAGCCTCTCTGGGCCCGAGTGTACTGTGTGCTCCCGCCGGACCCAGCCCCGCACAGCCAAGCCTCGGCCTCTCCTCCTTCCCGAGATCAGGGCTGTAGCTGGGTCATGGTGGAAGAGGCCCCTTAAAGAGAGGGTGGAGGTTTTCAGGATAAAACCCTCAGAAATCTTGGCTTCACTTGCCTTTCCTTATCTCTGGTCTTCAGGGAAGAGCCTCGTCTTGCCTGCGGCTCCGTCTTCTCCGTCTTCTCCGTCTCCCTGGCCCCGCCCCTCTCACTCCCAGGACTGAACACGCCCGGGCCACCTCGCCCATCGCCTCCTTCCCGAGTCCGATGGCCGCACACCTCCCACAGCCCTGCACTCCGGTCAGAGCCACCTGCTGTCACCGTTCCGCTGCCCCGTGCAGCCGTGCCCCTTAGTGTGGCAGACCCTCCTCAGTCCGGCTGCATCGCGACTCCACTTCTTCCCAATGTGTAATAAATACGTCGTCCCCGTGACTATTTCCATTCGAGACCATCCGCTTTCCATGTTTGGGACAGGGGGTGGGCCTGATCTCATTCTGTGCTCAGATCCAAATGCTGCCAGTTGGTCACTTCCCTGCTTAAAGCCTTTATCTTCCCGGAGTGTGTGCCATGCATTTTCCTCCCCTGTTTGTGCGTGATGCAATGTAACACAATGTTCATAGTAATATACTACAGTATATAGAGCTGTCCATGGGGATATTCACTGTATTTTTTATTCTTTTTAAAAATATTTTATGTATTTATTTTTAGAGAGAGGGGGAGGGAGAGAGAGAGGGAAAGAAACATCAATGTGTGGTTGCCTCTTGCACACCCCCAGCTGGGTACCTGGCCCGCAACCCAGGCATGTGACCTGACTGGGAATCGAACCAGCAACCCTTTGGTTTGCAGGCTGGCGCTCAATCCACTGAGCCACACCAGCCAGGGTGGATATTCATTTTAAATCAACCAGATGTAACATCCTGTTGCTAGAGAACTTAACATGTTCCTTACCTCTCCAAGTACCTCAGAGACAGAATATACACTATTTTGCACACCTCACTGCTGCTGTCCAGAACATCTAACACGTTTGTCTCAGGCTGAGCACCGAGAACATACGTTTCACATGTCTAAATACATGTTACCGCAGCTTTATTTGTTTAACACCCACAAACAGATGTTTACTGTAGTATCTCAGAACGTCCCCTCCAGCCTGATGTTTCGCTCTTGCTGTCCCAGCATGTCCCAATTAACCTTAGAGTTCTGCTTCACTTCGGTGAGCCAAAGCTACCTGCTGTCCTCAAACACTAAAGATTTCCATGGCAACGGAGGGACACACACGCACACGTGTACTTCATAATGCACTGTAGTGTAAAAATACACAGTCAAGCAAAAATCTTCCATTGCATTTTTCTAAACTCATGGTAATCCACGAAGGGCACACTCAAAGTCAGCGGGACCAGCCCCACTTCTGTCTCGGGCCCCTCCGAGGGGAAGCAGTAACGCACAGCCCCTCTCATTTCCTGGCCAGAAGTTACACGTGTGACTGCAGAGGCAGCAGCTTTTACGTTAAGGCAGCAAAATTACCACAGAGAACGCCAGTTTCAGGTGAGGTCCTACAGGTCCCCCCAACCTGCAAAAATGGGAGAGAAAGAAAAGCAGTGGCAGAAATAGCTTCTTCGCTTGTTCCGGAGCCCGAATGACCTGGGACCCTCTAGTTTCTGGAAGTTTCACTCCAGTCCTCTGAGCCACCCAGCACATGAATAATGCATTGCTTCTCATACTAAGTCGGATTGACTTTCTGCCAAACACAGTGTGGAGGGTTGCACGTAACACCTGTGCCGTGTGGGCGTTGTGCTGCGGAGGCCGCGTGGCGCGCTGCCCCAGTACTCACCCGCCTTCCTCCAGTGGGGGCCGCCGGGCGGCGGGCCCGGCCGGTCCAGGGGCGGGAACGAGGGTCGCTCCGTCTGCACGAAATTCATGAGTATTAGAAAATTAGTTCCACGTGGCCTACTGTATTTTTTAAATCATTTTTTGTTCACAGTGATTAAACATTATTTCCTAAAAAAATGTTTTTGTTGGTCCATGTTCTAGAAAGCTGTTGCAGGTATTGCTGAATGCAAATACACTATTAAGTTTTGAGTCAGCGCATTTATGTTACCTACAATTTAGTAAAATAAAACTTAGTACAGATCATCATACACACGGATATTAATTTGGGAACTCCCACTAGCACTGTGAGCCCCGAAACTCCATCGTGGGTCACATGGGTCCCCACAAAAGTCAGTCCATAAAGTTCAGAGTCACTCGAGCTCGCCGGGGGTCCAGTTCACATCTCCGGCGCTGTGGTGCCCGTAAGCCGACTGGGTAGAAACGGCCACGGCCCAGTGACCATGACCACAGACAGACAGAACTCCGATGCCTGAGAACCCACTGCGTGCGCGTCGTGTCCTGAGAAGTTTTTCGTTTTATATTTACATACTTAAAAAATACATTAATGGAGTTAAAATATTAAACACTTGCCCTCATTTCTCATACTGCAAGATTTCTTTTATATATACTTCTTCATTCCTTAACTTACATGTTCTCTCTGCTTTGACTTGCACGACTGGATTAAAAAATCTGCCCTCTGCCTCCTTCCCCAGCCACTGTGGTTACCCTTTTTGTGATCGTTAGTAGCAAGGCTGGTTAGCACGATCCGCTAACTAACGAGTCATTTGTGCCCTGCTCCTCCTTCCCTAAGAAAGCCGAGCTGTGCAGGGGAGACGGTGGAAGCATTTCTAAAAATATATTTTATAATGTATTTCCTTTAAAATATATATTATATGCATAGAAGATAAAAAATGTCTGGGTTACCCACAAAAAGCATGTTTTGTTATTATCTCTTAAATTTGTCTGAGTCAGTAAAATTCTACTATTTCAATATTTGATATCTAACTACTATTTCCAAAATGGCATGAGTATTTGTTTTCATTCCTATCTCCTTTATTTCTATTTACTATGAGTTGCTTCTACAAAAGCTTTTAAAGAAGGAAAAATGGCCACCAGCACCTGTCTGGTTTTGAGAGGCAAGATCTTATCACTGACAGCTAATCAATAAAAACAAATGAAAAGTAATAACCTCAGACTTGAGAAGTAAGGTTTTTATTCCTAGCCTGAAGCCAGAGTTCACCAATTTGCTAAAATCAATCCATCTTTCCCCCAGACTGAGCCTCCGTCCTAATCGTTAAATCTTTAAATGTACCATATGCAGAGCACCCTGCCGCTCGCACTGGGAGCACCAAACACAGCAGCCTCTCTCTGCCTCGTCCCCCTCGGGCCCTCGGAACCAAGACAGATGGGGCGCAGGTGACACCCGACCCCGAGAGCCAGGGCTGGCCCCTCCCCACCCTCCCACTAAACAGATTACAAGCAGCCTCCCTCACCCCCCCTCGATGAGAGCCGATCTGCGCTTTCAAGGAGGCGGGCCGGGAGAGGACTGGATGCAAAGCTGGATGGCGATCAAACACGCTGGAAATGATGGCCACGGGGCTGGAAGGGGCTGCACAGGCCTCGCAATCCATCACCAGCGAGACAGGAAGCAGATGGCGTGCCTCTGCAGGAAGCCGTTTGCTCCGTCGGGCGGGCGAGAGGAAGGAGAAAGCTCAGGAGCTTCAGCCTGACGTGGGGAAGGGTTCTCGTGCACGCAACGTGCCCAGTTTGATTCTTTCAGACGAAGTGATAAGGAATCATGATTTCCTGCATGAACCTTAACTCTGCTCGGTCCCGGGGGTGCCCCGGCCCTTGGCCCAGTGAGGACCCCTCCCAGACTGTCCCGGTCGCCCGACACAGTGGCCGGAACGCCAGTGCACTGGAGGGCAGCGGGAGCACGCGGCAGAAATGAGGGGGCGGGCGGCACTGGTCAGGCAGACACTCTCACGAGAGCTCCCAACAAGCTTCTTCGTCGTCCTCACTCATCCCACCTGAGATGGAACAACAGAGCACATGCTCACTCACCTTCGCACCGGCAGATTTCCTGACTAAGTGTCCAGAATTATGCATCTTACGTAATTTCTCATAAGACAGTGAAGTGATGCATTTAGCATATAGGCTATTTTCCAATGACATGCCACAAAAATTCTCTGCAGCATTGGTAAAAGTTAGTTTCTGAAGTCCTAGTCACATTTACTCTTTATTCTGGTAGGTTAATGGGTTATGTTATTTGACTTCCGTTTTATTTTCTTCTGGCATTTTTCTCTACCTTTGAGGAAAGGCTCAAAAACTCTGGCTGCCATTTTGAAGGGCAGAAAAGGGAAAAAATGACCGTATGTCAGCACAGAGTGACAGCACCTCCAGCGGTGACTCGGAGCGCCATGCCAGGAAGGGCCGACAAGGACAGAGTCAGGCCCAGGCCACACCCTGCCCGTCACTTTGCCCCCACGTCCCCAGGCAGCACACCGCTCGCTTCCCTGAACTTAGCGCCCTCACTCCAGGCCGCCTGTCACAGCTCGGGCACAGCGGGTCTCACCAAGGTGGGGCCCGGCTGGGCGTCTGGCGGTGCTCAGGCCCTCATCAGGCCACGGAGGGGCCTGAGGCCCAGCGAGTGCAGGATCACGTTCATTTTAACTTATTTTTAATGTTACCCATGATCAAACACGCCTAAGTTTATCATCGATGCTGCTAGATTAATTTGTCTTCTATTTCTACTTCTCTATCACCTCTCCATCCACCCATCCATCCCAGCCCTTCCTTCCTTCCTTCCTTCCCTCCTTCCTTCCTTCCTTCCTTCCCTCCTTCCTTCCTTCCTTCCCTCCTGCCTTCCTTCCTTCCTTCCTTCCTTCCTTCCTTCCTTCCTTCCTTCCATCCACCCATCCACCCATCAGCTGTATGTCTTGACCACATCCCACATGCGCCCGTTGACTTGAATCCATCTAACGTCCATCAGGCTTTCTCCTCCGCTCAGGCTCCTGAACTCAAGCTCCCTCCTCAGCTCAGGGCACCAACACCCTCCTCACGGGCTCATTCCTACTAACAGGGTGGGTCCCGCCTACGCCCCCCGGACCGTGCCATCTGCTCCCTGCAGTGCCTACCCCGTGCCACCGCCAAGTCCTGCGAGCCCTGCTTATGATCCCCATCAAGGAAAAGCTCTTTTCTGTTTCCTTTTGAGACTTTTCTAGATCTTACATTCAGAGAATTCTCCCTGTTGGAATAGTCTCTTGAATAAAATATCTCCTTACTTATCTCCAGCTTTGTTTATTTGACAATAATAAATGTCTAAAGTTATAGTCTCAAAAAGACACTTGAAGAAGAGTTTCTAATGGCTCTCTTCATCCCGCTCCACATGCTCCCCACTTCCAGTTTAATGAAACCCCCCTCCTCCAGCTCACGGCCTGCTCTCAGCCCGCCTCTGCCCTCTACCCGGGGTCACGCATCCCCAGCCCTTTGTCTAACCGACACGGCTTTCCTGAGAGGGACACGCAAGGTCCCTGACCTGCACTCTTCATTCTGCCCTGTGTCTCTTCCACTGACGGTTCTGATTTGGTCACAAAGGGTCCCATTTTTTGTTTGCTTCTTTTTTCATTTCTCCCTCTTATTCTTAGATAAATCATAGTGATTTTTTCAAAAAAGTTTTGTTTCCCATGCTCCTGGGATCTCTAGATGCTGACTCCCCATCTTTGTAGATAAACACGCAACCCACATGGTCACGCCCACTCCAGCACGTTGACCACGTGAGTCAAAATGAGACAGGTCAGCCCTCCTGAGTTAAAATGTGATCACATGATGAACAATGTTATCGACTAGACTTCCATTATATTTGTTTTGCTAAGTTTAGTATTTTTTGCAAGGAGATAAATTTTAAGAATTTCATCTTTTCCTTGTAGTAACTAACCTGCATTTTTAAATGGATTATCATAATCAAGGGTACGGTCTACAGTGATAATTTCCCCTCTGTACACGGTTAAGTGACACCCACACGGAGTGCTTTCTCCACGCGAGTTTGATCAGTACCAAACCCACTGTAGCCGAGTCAGGTCAGGAGCTTCGCCATGGAGAGTGAATAATGGCAGAGAAGCAGATGTCAGAGCAGAGGTGACAGTCACAGCGTGTTTACACGGTGCTGATGAAGGGGGCCGTAATGAGAAGGCAGTGAAGAGAAAATGAGTCTGGAGCTAATATCTCGCATAGCGATCTTAGTACAAGAAATAAGAAAGATATTGTGGTCATCAATCTTGGTGCACTGAGACATCGAACATGAAAATGCGAAACTTAAAATGCGTAATTGATAAATTAGACAGTCATCAATCAAATAGAGAGATCTGCACTTAAAAATACCTGAAACATCTGAAGCATAACATATAAAATTGTAAACACAGTAAGTTCGCTACCTACTTTCCCATCAACCGCGTTTCCACTTTGATTGCTCCTGCCTCTCCCTCTCTCTCATCAGACATCCTGAAAATCGGCATATTTCAGTGCTTCACTGTCTTTCCTCCTGTTGCTGTCAATTCCTGCGGTTCAAGTTCATCCTGGGCCTCTCCTCCTGCTTCTCATGCCCTCCTCACGACCCACATCCCCCCTTCCCGGCTCAACACTGACGCTGCCAGACCTGCGGCTTCGGCCACAACGTCTCCACTGAGTTTCTGAGCAGCATTTTCAGTTGAGTGTCAATACAAGAAATGCGACCTGATCCAGACATAACTGAGCAACCTACCGGCATTTTGTCCTCGTCCATGTTTTACAGCTCGCTGTTTCTCAGAGCATTCTCGGGGTCAATAAGATCGTTTTCTCTCCCGTGCTCCCCACATCCATTAGTCATCGGGGCTGACTTTCCCTCTTACATATCTACAGCTTCTGTTCTTTCATTAATTCCATTAATCTTGCTTAAATTCCTGACTTCGGTAGGATTTTCTCTCTCTGCACTTCGCAAAAATTCAATTTCTGGTGTCAGATTGATGTTTCTTAAAGGCGTAATGACCCTGTCACCGGTCCTTGCAGGAAGTTCTTCATCGGTCTGCACTGTCATCATGAGCCTCGAAGACAAGATGGTCCATTTTTAGTCTCTGGAACTTTGCACAGTGAGTAAATGTAATAGTTGCTTGGTAATCCTTTTCTCCCCAGCATTATTAAAAATCTCATTGGTATTCACGGCGTGGTTAAATTGAGGGACAATCTGAGCCCACAGACAAGGGCTTGGGTTGCAACGGGACAGGCATCACTAGGAATGGCAGGAATTCGCAAAGTCAGGAACATTCTGTCTGTGGACACAACTGCAAAAACGGCAGGAGGGGGCAATATCAACTCCTCGGGCTCTGCCAAAGGAGGGAAGGGGGTACAAGTTAGGCTGGAACAAAACGGCAACCTGTCCTGTGGTCGGAGGGCTACGCGGGGAGGGCGTTAGTTCTTACACGCTCACCTCCCTAGACCAGAACCTCCCTTTTTCTTTAATTCCGTAAGACCTGTGGATTCCTGTTATTTCTCAGGCACAGTTTTCAGCACAGAGATTTAGGAGGGTGACTTCCACGTGAAGAGGAGAGAATCTCCTGCAGCGGAGCCGTGGAGCCAGAGGCCGGGTGGGTGCGGCCGAGAAGGACGGGGCGGCCCAGGGCCTGGCGTGTGCGGTGAGCAGGGACCAGAGTGCCTGGAGCCGCGGGGAAGTCAAAGCGGGCTGCTTACTGTTTGATCTGTCGCATTAAATCCTCAGAAGACAGGGTTGAGCAGCCCGGGACCTGGGGAGTTAGATGCTCTTTTTCGGGCCTGATGTCCTTAGATGTGATTCCAGATGACACAAACAGCCCCCGTCGTGATTGGGAGAGAAGGTGCAGACACACACCGTGCACGCAGCAGCCGTAATGCAGGGGTCACCGCGGTGAGCGGGAGGGTTTCATCGTTTGGACGGGGGTCTCTCATCCTCCCAAATGTGTGCACACCAAGTCCCTTATAATTCAGTTTATTTTATTTCTTTCCAGACCTGCTCCTTCTTCACTTTATTATCTGGGACACTTTGACCTGTAACTCAAGGTAGGACATTTCCAATCACAGTCCACCTCTCTCGTGTGTGATTGTTCAAACATCACGTTATTGATTCCCACAGTAACACTTGCTCTAATATCTGCATTCTAAACGTAATCATTAATTTTGGGAACGGGTAGGGCCCATGTACTCAAGCTTCATGACGACAAACTGAATAATCACTTTGCTAACGAGGACACGCTCACCCCACTCCTCGCTGTCCCCTGGACTGTGTTTCCCGCCTCCACAGGGGCCTGTGCCCCAGGCTCCGGGGGCACAGACCGCTCTCCCCCAGGGCTGGCCTCCCCCGCCTGGGCCTGGCCGGTCTTCACGACACACTGCGAAGCTCTCAGCGCCCACAGCGCCCAGTCTGTCAGGCAGGACCTCTCCTGCGCGTTGGAGACCCTCCGCAAACATGGGGCCTGGAGCCGGTGCCTGTGGGGTCAGATGCCGGTGCTTCTCGGTCTAACGGACAGCGCACGGAGCGCCTAGCCGGTGACCCCGACCGCTGTCGGAGGCCGCCTCCCTGAGTCTGCACACCCGAAACTGGGTCGTTCCTGCCCGCTTATCAGGGGTCCTGTCCCCGCTCAGCCCAGAGGCCAGCTGCGGACTGGAGGCCTGCGTGTCTGGACGGGGAGGGCAGGGAGGGCAGGGAGGGCTTCGGAAAGTTTCAACACCGTCCTTATTTTTGCAGAACATGTACCAAAGCCATTGTTCCTTGAATGCTTTTTTCCATTTATTAAAGTGATTTATATTAATAAGATGATGTGACTTTAAAAAGTAAGGTATTTTCCATGGGGATTTTATTATTATTTTTAACTCAAATAGAAGTTACCCTGAGTACTTCTGTTAGTGTGATTTACCTTTTCTTTGTTTTTTTAATTATATTTTTACATGTCTGGGAGTGTTTTCCACCTAGATTACATACGTACTCGATGTGACATCTATTTATATTTTTAAATATATGAAACTTTTTCACCTAGATTTATAAGTCTGTTAACATAATATTAGCTAGCTGGAAAATACATGTTTGTGGAAGGACCGTAATTCACCCGCCATCCCATTGTTACTCACACGCAGTGTGTCGCACAGTTTCCAGCTGTTCAAGCACAGCGGGCTTCCGAAGAGGGAAGGCGGGCCATGCAGAGGCACCTGGCTTATCGGGTCTCTGGTCTTGCATTTGTCCAGGTGGCTCTGGGGGTGAGGACACACAGGACAGACGGGCGGGGGCTCAGGGGAGCTCTCTGAGGACGAGGACTGACCTCCGCACCCCGGGAAGCGGAGAAGGGAGAGCGGGGACACAGGTCTGCCCGTGGCCGCTCTGGCCGGCCACACAAAAACAACACGGCGGACGCGGTCTCTGCCACTTACGGCTCGCTCTGTGCCTCGTGCACCGCAAGCTCTGTGAGCTGCACTTCAACGTGTTTGCCCTTGTTGGAGATTTATGCTCAAAATAGAATTTTGCTTAGTTACACTGTGTGCATTGATGCAGACGTCCTTGGACTTGAAACTCTCTCCTCGGAGTACCTCCCCGGACTGCCTGCCTTTGAACTGGCGATGCTGGCTCTGCGCAGGAGGGGTCTGGATCCCATGGCTCTTGTAGATGGTTGCCAATTACAGACACGTCGAAAATTGATCCCAGTTCCTGGGGACAGCGTCCGTGGTTCGAAAATGAAGTTCTGTAACACCTGTAGCACCGACATTGTCTGATGCCTCAGCAGGTGTCCGCTGCCATTAATTAACACCTACTTTTTGTTTAATCGCCAGCTGTGACGACGTCAACGCCAGTGTCAACAACAGATAATTGCACAGGGCCACAGGTCTGCACGCGTGTGTGTGCATGTGTGTGTGCTTTCTGACTGCGCACGTCTGTGGGTCATTGTGCACGACTTTAATCCGGAGTGTTCTGCCTTCCACGTTTCATAAACCAGCCACACATGCCCGCCCCGCCCAGGTGTTTTGCTCGGTCAACACCGTGATGTGGTGACAAGCTTCCCTGAGGTTCTTTGTCACAAGGGACACTGGTCCTGGAATGAAGGTTGTCATCATGATGTTGCAGTTTCTTCAGAAGTAGAGAGGAGTCCAAAATGACTTCACTGTCAGGAAACTGTGATCACGAGCCTCCCGTTCTGTTTGTGACTGGACCTGACCTCTGTGACCAACGTGATGTGTTGCTGATTTTTATTCCCGATCGTCTCCCACCAACAATAGTCTCGGCTAACAATAGTCAAGTTAAGCCACTGTAATAAAAAAGGATGAAATAACGTATCCTGATTGTTTAATGCCAAATGTGACGATCTCCTTCCTTTGGAAAGACACCCCCATTTCCCAGGTGCACCGTCACCCAGGAGCAGAGCCTCAGTGAGGGACCCTGACGTAGGGCAAGAACAAAGCCATTATCTGTGCTTAGCAAGGAGCTGTCATCAAAACTACATTGTGAACCTGCTAGGAAGCATTGTTGCCATGAAAAGGAGAAAGAGACCCCTTTTTCTTTAAAGAATATAGATGAAACTGGCTTTTACATCACATAGAAAGGTCTTAATACAAGTAACTCATTTAAATATATTAAGTACATTAAATACATTTCTGTGGAATATTATCAGAAGAATGGGAATTATTTACAATGTCTCAATCATGAAGGTTTCATGCAGTTAGTAACCATAACTAACTGTTCTTTTTTCTCTATAAAGGGAACCAACAGTGAAGGATAGTAAGCCAGGATTCAAATCAATGATTTGAAATAAAAGGAAAAAATAAACATTCAATCAGAACAGAAAGAAAAAACAAGAATTCAAAAAAAACCCCAAACAAACAAACAAACAAAAAAAACAAAAACAAGGAGAGGCTTAGGAACTTCTGGGACAACTTTAAGTGTACCAACATCTGAATCATAGGGGTGCCAGAAGATGAAGAGGAAGAGCAAGAAATTGAAAACTTATTTGAAAAAATAATGAAAGAAAACTTCCCTTATCTGGTGAAGGAGATAGACATAGAAGTTCAGGAAGCACAGAGAGTCTCAAACAAGTTGGATCCAAAGTGGACCACACCAAGGCACATCATAATTAAAATGGCAAAGGTTAAAGATAAAGAGATAACCTTAAAAGTAGCAAGAAAAAAAGCACAGAGTTACCTACAAAGGAGTGCCCATAAGACTGGTTTTCAAAAGAAACTTTGCAGGCTAGAAGGGACTAGCAATAAGTATTCAAAGTGAAGCGAAGCAAAGCAAGGACCTACATCCAAGATGACTCTATCCAGCAAAGCTATCATTTAGAATGAAAGGGCAGATAAAGTACTTCCCAGACAAGGCGAAGCTCAAGGAGTTCATCATCACCAAGCCATTATTACATGAAATGTTAAAGGGCCTTATTTAAGAAAAAAGAGAAGATCAAATCTGTGAACATTAAAATGACAACAAACTTAACAACCATCAAGAACTGAATCAAAAAAACACTAAGCAAACAACCAGAACAGGAACAGAACCACAGAAATGGAGATCACATGGAGGGTTAGCAGTGAGGAGGGTGAAGGGGGAGGATGGGGGGAAAGATTCATGGGCTTAGAAGCGTAATTGGTAGGTACAAACTAGACAGGGGGAGATTAAGAATAGCATAGGAAATGGAGAAACCAAAGAACTTACACACACGACCCATGAACATGAACTAATTGGGGGGGAATTGCTGGAGGGAAGGGGGCACTGAGCAGAGAAGGGCAAAGGGACAACTGTAATAGCATAATCAATAAAATATACACAATTACAAATACTACAAATGCTACAATTTTACATTGTAGTATTTACATTGTAGTTTTATAATACTACAAATTTTAAAAAAGTACAGAAAAAATGTGTTTCCAGAACTTCTCCTATTGAAATTACCTTAGATGACAATAAAAGATGCATTATAACACATTATTATATACATATACAAACATACATTCTTTATACATCTTCATCTAAAATACTTTAGAAGGACATTGTTTGGGTTTTCATTTTATTAAAACACTGGTATTGATGTACAAAACGTTTAGGTGAGGGTAATTCCAAACAAAGTTCTCATAAAACATTCCACGTAGTATGATTTGTGTGTTTTGAAACAACTCACATTAGCTCTGAGGATGGGAGTTCTGGCAACAGTGCAGGGGAGGGCTCCAGAGCCAGCAGGCCTGATGGGGGACCTCCTGCAGAACCTGACATCTGTCCCTCTGGACCCCCAGGTGCTAGACCTATGTCGCCTCCCAGGGTCCAAGTCTGGCAGGCAGTGCACATTTAGAAGTCGTGGCAACGAAATGTGAAGGCAGCCCTGGTTTTTGAGAACCTGTCACTGGGATCCTAACCTCGCTCAGGAGTTAGAATCTTCTCACTGATGAAATTCCTTTTCAGCTCAGTCCTGAGAGATCGAAGTGTTGAGAAGATGAGAAGGCCCAGGTGGAGGAGGGGCGGCTGTCTTATAAAGGAGAGAGAACTGCTTCGCTCTCTCCAGGTGCGAGGGGAAACAGGCAGTTCAAAGAGACAGGCAGTATAAGCTGTGATTCTAGCGTGGGGCACGGGTGTGACGCAGGAGGCTGGCGTGTGGGGATGGTGGTGGCTGCAGCCACATTAAGAAACTTGAGATCAGTCCTACGTGCAAGAAGGAGCCAGCGAATATTTTAAGCAGGGTGATGCTACTGTTTGAGGATGAAGGCAGAGATATATGGAGGAAAGCTTTAGAAATAATTGAGACAAAAACCAAGCCAAACCAAGAGATCTCGATTTGAGGAAGCAGGAAAAATAGAAATAAAAAGTAAGAGTCAAGACACAGGGATCATTAATTCATTAACTCCCGGGGTTGCCGTAACAAAGTAGCGCAAACCAGGTGGGTTGAAACAACAGAAAATTGTTGTCTTGCAGGACGGAAGCTGGACGTCCAAAGTGAAGCTGCCCGTAGGGCTATTCTCTGCCTGAAAGATCTAGGAAAGAACCACTTCTGTGTCTTTAAGCTCCTGGGTCGCCGGCGTCCTTGGCCGTCCTGAGCTCGCAGCCACATAGCTGCCACACTCACTGCCTCCACGTTCACAGAGCAACGCTGTCCTCCGTGTCTCAGCCCTGCTTCTCCTCCTACGGGCACAGTGTCAGCCTGGACGGGGGCCCACCCGCCCTGCTGTGGCCTCAGCTCAACTCTGACAGCTCACTGCCCTGCTCTCACACGGGGTCGCATTATGAGGGGCGGGAGTGGGGGCGGTTAGGGCTTCAACATCTCTCTCTGAGTAGCCGTTCAACCCATAACAGTGACAATGTGACAGTGAGAATGAGGGAAACGGGTGATTCAGAATAACTCTGGGGAGCATCCCACTGAATTGTCATTAGTGCAGAAAACAATAACACATAACGATTCGAACACACTGAATTTGAGATTCCTGTAAGACACAGAGGTTAAGTGCATCTACTAGGGGGCGAGAAAGCCCTTACATGAGGAGAGATGTATGAATTAGACATAGACATATCCATCTGGAAGACTTGCTTTAAAACGGTGGGTGAGGTCATAACCTTGGGCGCGCTCACCCGGGAAGGAAACGCCAGGAAGAGTATAAGGGAGTCAGGAACACACCCTCGGTAAAGACCGCAACTGGGAAGCAGCCGCAGCTACGGAGGAGCCAGGGCAGGAAGCTGGGGAGGAGCGCTCAGAGCCAGGAGGACACCACCGTCCCAGAGGCAGACTCGCGCGGGCCGGATGGAGACACCGCTCAGAGCTACGGACCTGTCTGCTCTGAGGGCCCAACGCGCCTTCGGCTCAGGAAATTCAGGGGTCCTCAGTGACCTTAATTAGGGGCCCTAGCAATTTTCTTCATGGATTAAAGGAAATAGAAGGCAGAATAGCACAATCGATTAGAGAAAACACCAGTGAGACTAGCAAGCCTAGCACTCTTCCCGAGGCTGTGTGACACCGAGGAAGTTACTTGACTCTCCTGTGCCCGTGCCCCTGTTTCCAAAAACTGAGATGGGAATGTTGGCATGATGTGGGGGGGCGGGGAACAGCGTGCGGCAGAACGAGTCTGTCCTCGGAGGTGACTTACTCACACACAGGACCAAGCAGCCAGGTGCAAACATCAAGTTACAGTGAAAGTTCGGTTTAAGAAGTCATTTTGCACAAGCACAGGGAAGTTTGAGGGCGGATGTATGGGTGGACATCCGGGTAAAAGTAGTTACTCGGGAGAAGTAATAAAACGCATGATTTGCATGTGACAAAAAAAGAAAGGATGGGCTTAAACTGAGTCACGACAACATGTAAAGAAGAAAACCTGTCAGCCAAGTTGACGTATGGCAGTGTTGCAAGTGACATGCACCTTATTTATAAGCGCGGTGACAGCATAATTCTCGACATCGTGAAATACGATGCAACGGTAAGGTGATGAATTAGCACAGAAAGCCTACCTTGGCTTTGGAATCCCACAGCGCACCGAGATACACATTCAGCCCCGGGCACAGTCTGATACCTGGTGAGGAACAGAGGCTGACGGGAGGGGCGGGGCACGAAGGCTAAGGGTCCTTTGTAGGGGGACCGCTGGGGAAAGAGTCGGCGAAAACCGGGGAAAAGCAGACAATTCAGGAGTATGTGAGGGTCAATACGCACTTTTCGCAACATTAATATTTTATCATTGTGCTACAAATATTTTAGCAATGCAGAAAAAGCAAAATGGGAACTACTTTGAGAATAACCTTTATCGATGAGTTTGAATAATCTTGTGTTACCTGTGTCTTTCAAATCTCACATTTCTTTGCAAGTCTGTTCAAGGCATCTTGAAAACTTCCTCAGTCTTATCTGGGGGTACAGTCTTTTGTAATTAGACAGAATCAAATTTGACTTCAGTTCAAATTGACCTTTTATTCCAATTCTTTCTCAAAAAAGTGCCAAAACCTTCTCTATCATGATTTTTATCATAAAGTTATAGAAAAATTAAAATTAACAGCATAATTTGAGTAGCATCCAAATGACAATAATGTGGCTCTAAGTCTGTACGTAAACATGTCCCAGCGTAACTGCAGTTCTGGGAGACTGGTTCGTTTTTAAACACTGTGTCTGTGAAAACCACGGACCTCCCTGCGCTTCAGTGGGTGTGAGGCCCCCTTGCCCTGGAAGCTTCGGAAGCTGATTAAACCTTTTGCATACATCTGAAAAGTATGTTACACTATTTTTAATATTTTGGTTTAAATTACATCGAGCTATTTATTAGTTGACTAGAATTGTTATAAAAATCTTAAAGAGATTAAAATCTTTCCAACATCCTGTGTGTGAACAACTGTTCCTCTGCAGAGGAGTCCTCCGCCCTGGCTCCGTAACTGCGCACCCCTAGAAGGACCGCCCTCGCTGGCAGTCGCTGCTGGGGGCGCTTTCCTGCCCGGGGAGCCTCCCACTGAGGTCCCTGATCACCGGTGCGGCCGTGAGCCCGCAGCGGGAGGCGCCCGGGCTGCCTTCGCACGTTGGCTCTGGTCTATGTTTGCACACAGACGCGGCCACAAAATTATTTCACACGGTTCTGAAATATGTCTTCAGTGATTTGCATATTGGAAACAAGGGTCCCTCTCAGGCTTTTTACTTCCTGCGGACACACATTCTGACAGCGAAGCTTCACTTTTTCCCAGATGTTTCCATCAACCGGCAGTGAAAATATGCTCGCCCCCGAGAGCTGACCGCGCGCTGACCGCGCAAGGACTCCGGCGACACCAGGACATCCATCTGCACTCCCACGCTCTTCTCCAAGCACAGCGCGGTTTCCTGGGATAAAACTAACTCAGGACGTGGCCTCGGGGACACCTGGGCAGGAGACCAAGTCCTGGGGATCTGGGGCGTGGGTGGGCGGGGCGGGGGGTCGGGACGGAGCTGGGTGGGCACATTTCCTCCTCTGAGGATTTCTCCCCTTTCGGTAGGAACGCAGTTGGGCTGGTTTCATTTAGCACCTGCTGTGCCCATTGAAGGCTGGTGGTGCCACAGGACGGACGGCTGACGAAGATGCCCTCTGAGGCGGTGTGTGCGGTGCACGGGGTGGGGCAGAGGCGGGTGGGGCAGCGGTGAGGATGCAGAACAGAGTTTGCTCTCCTGTGATTTCTCATGGTGCTAATCTCCGCTCTCCCAGCCGCAAACCTGCCCCGGCCCCACCCTGTATGAAAGAGCAACCTGCGCTCCTGCCTGGAGTTGCATCTTTGTATCATCGCGAAACAAAGGATCGTTTACATTATGCATGTGATTCAACAGCACGTGGCCGCGTTTTCCAGCAAAGGGCAAGGCTTTGCAAGGTCCACCAGCGCAAACCACCGCTTCGTCAGAGGCCCAGCCCTCACACCACACCACCCGAGGGAAGACCGGGTCTCGGATCAGTGTTGTAAATGAGTCAATCAAACGTCCTCCGAATTCCGAGCTTTCCTGGAGAGCCGTCTGCGCTTGACAACAGAGTGTGACCAGGGAAGAGCCGGGAGAGGGGGGAACTCCTCCACTGCTCCGCTTCCGCCCAGGTTGGAACCGTCCGCTCCGGCCTGTCCCTGCGTCCTCATTAACATGTACTTGACATGCAGTAAAGAACAAAAACGTTCAGAACCTTAGCCCCTTGCCAACGCTCCAAAGCCGTGCCAGCACTTTTTATCATAAAGAACGTGCAGTCAGCGTTGCTGCACTGGCAACATCCCTGCACCTTCTCGCCTTTAATCTGATTCTCGCGGTCAAGGTTGGGGCCTGCGGCGCCCCGTGTGTGCAGCGAACGCTGGCGGATGGCGGGGTTTACGCCGGCATTAGGGACAATACTGTGACGACGTCGGTGTCGCGGCGACGTTTAATTACGTGAGAGTGTGTACTCGTGTGTGTGCCGGGCCTGCCGAAACGCCCGGCGGGTTTTCCTTCTCTGCCTTTCAGGGCCCAGTGCTTTGTAGGACCGGAGTTACTATCCAGTGTAACTCTTCGTTTGTGTTTCTCTGGGTACCTGGGAGGTCATGGCGCTTTTCCAGCACGTTCCCTCCCGGGTTTGTGCAACTGCGGCCGTGCGTGTGGCTCACACACCGACGGTAAGCGCCAGCCCTGAGTCACGTGCGTTCCCTCGTCCTTCCGGCCCCGCAGGACAGGCGCTGGGCCACAGGGAGGCGCTGTAAACCGCATTCCCCAGGGTCCCGGGCTCCCGGGGGCGCGCCCCTCATGAGAAAGAGACTACTCTATCCGGAGGGCCGTGTCGTACCCGCGTGCAGGGGCCTGGGTTGTGTTTCCCTTGTTACCTTCACGAAGAGGTGTTTTTTTGTTTGTTTGTTTACCTTACATTATGTTTTACAAGTCTAATTGGGCACAAAGAGGACAATTGTTTTGGTTTAGTTCTATTTTTAAATATTTTCCGGCTCAGTGCCAGCCCTCCAGCGGCGTGGCTTGTTCCGCTGCGTTCTTCTGAGTTCCCTCTCGTGTGCGGTCACCCCCGCAGGCGCTGCCTCACTGCTCCCTCCCCTCCCCTCCCTCGCCCCTCGGCCTGTCCCGGCCCCCCCCCCACGCGGGCTCTCTCCTGACCGCACAATCCGTGGTCTCCACGTCCACAGACCCGGGTTTCTGGGTGCTTTCTTTTCACCTCTGATTCTCTTAGGACCCTCTGCAAAGGCAGCAGCCCCCGCTCCCTGAAACACTGCGTTCTCTGGACTTTCATAAATCCCCTTCCTGACACCCTCCTAACTCGAAACGCACCGGCTGTTCCATTTCTGAGTCGTTTTCCTTCTTTTCCTGCTCCACTGCCAACATTTGAAGTGACACACGGCTTACATGCCTCTCTCTCACGGACACACACTTTCCCGAAGTGATTTTGTCTGTTTAAAGGCTTCAAACGCTGTAGCAAGGTGGTAACATCCACCGTGCACCTCCAGCTCCGCCCTCCGTTTCCGAGGGCTGTAACCCGAAAGCCACGTGCTCACCTGGTGTGTTCGGTTAGACACATCGACCATAACACGCTCCTGAAGGTCAACACCGCCACGACCAGTTGCCACGGCCGCCCACCGTGCACCATGCCGTCCTAGGCGCCGCCAGGTCCCGGCTCAGTTCCTGCACGGACCTGCTGTCCCGACGACCTCTCTCTCCCCCCCTCCAGTGCAGGTGCGGTACATCAGCCCGGCTATTATCTCCTTATCTCTACATCCAGGGCAGCGATTTTCAACCTTTTTCATCTCTCCGCACTCGTAAATTACTAAAATTCTGCGACACATCAAAAAATGTATCTTTTGCTGGTCTGACTGAAAAATAAGTCTAATTTTGATTCATTCACATTGGATGGCCGGTGTTGTGTTGGCTATTTTCTTTTTTCTTTCTGTTATTTGACGATCTAAGGGGACGAGGCCAGTGCCCCTGACTAAAGAGCCAGGTGCCGCACGTGTGACAACGCTGTCGGCGCGCTGGCTGGGAACTGTAGCCCTGCCCCAGGCCACCCGCTCCTCGCTCAGCGGCTGCCCACTAGCCAGGACCCCCTGGACACCTGGCTGTGGTCCCACGTGACGCCCCTCCGTCCCTGTTTTTATCTCTGTCAGTAGTTAAACTTACAGGGTCTGAGGTTGCGTATTCATACACAAGTCAGACACCCGGCTGGCATTGCTGCTGGCCGAGGACTTCCCTCTGGGGGAGTGACGGCCGCCCTCCCCTGTTCCCCACGGTCCCCACCATCTGCATCCGTCCGCCTCTCCAGCCACTGAGGCCACATTCCTTGTCGCTGACGTTTCTTTTCGGAGCACGAGTGTTGCTCTCCATTTCTCTAAAACACCAGCATTGTGGCCAGCTGTGGACTTTGCTCCAGCTGTCTGTCCTGCCCGAATGTTCCCCTCTGATCTCATTCGTCAATACTCATCTCTGCCCAAGTGCAGGCTCTCCAGAAACTGGCCTCCCGTCCACCCTTCTCAGTGGAAGGACCCACGGGAGCGAGATCGCCTCCCCTGTACGGAGCCCGGTTCCCGGGCAGCTCGGGTCTGCACGCCTCAGTGTCCAGGGAGTCACACGGTGACGTGAATTAGAAACAAACAAACCCCCCAAAACTCCTTTTTCTGTAAAAATGAGTAACTTTACAAGCAATTCTTATTTCTGACCTATATCAAGACCGTTAATCTGCCCCATCATTAAAGACATATCTCCCTACACACTCTCAGACTCCAGAGCACCTTATCAACTGACTCGTTAGGGGCAGAATGCCAAAACTGTATGTCACACAACTTTACTATGAAGTATCGCCATGAAACATACCTTACAGTGGATTAATCTTTTAAATAAAATACTGAAAATGCACAAAGAATCAAGTTTCCACGCTTCTGACAAGTTACATTATGAATCGTGTGTCTTACCTGTCATCAGTGAAAGACCTACATTATGCGATTTAATGACTTGATTGTGTGAGTGTAAAGCTCGAGCTTTGTGTTCAAGAAATACGTTCAAACACTCCCTAAAGCACATTGCTCTTTTGAAATTGGTAAATATATTTCCTTATCAGCGAAGCATTTGACTACCCGAGATTAGATGCAAATGGCGTTACACTTAGCATTTAACGGATTAAAAAACGATTTGAATGCGGCGTACCCCGCCACAGGAGGGCGCAGAAGCGGGCAGGGCCGTCCCGAGTCCTGCCGCCTCCTCCCTAAATGTCAGGCGCCAACCGCAGGCCGCACACGCGGCGAACACTGGGGGGTGCTGGCTCACACCCTTCGGAAGTGACATTTTCTTCGTGTGACCTTTCTTTCTAACAATAACTTACATTTTAATTAAAGCAAACCATTTTCATTACACGCCACATATCTCGGTGCCATATATTGTCATCCTCCTTTGTCAGAACTGATAGTTAAAGGTCATGGACTTGAATAATTATTGAGATTAACAGAAGTGGTAATTTATGAGAAAATGGCATGTACGTGGTGGTCTTTCAGGAAAGTGAAACTGGCTGATGTTTGAATAGATTTGAAAGAAAGAATATAATGACTTAGTTACATGAAAATCACAAGATTTTAAATTTTGTTATTATGGGTTTCTGAGTCTGTTCTCTTTATGTATTTTCAGCTTTATATCTTTGTGTTTAAAAGTCAGTAAACATGAAAAACCGAATTAAGTCGTGAAGAATCCCATTCTATTAAGAAACATCATAAAAAAACAAAGTGAAAAAACAAGTTTAATGATTCTCACCATACATAATTCATAATTATAGAAGTAGAATCAGAACAAAAACTGAGTTAAAAAAATCTTCATCGACAGAAGTATCCATTGTTTTAGATAAACTTCCTTTTCATTTTTAAAACTATTCATATGAATCTCATAAGTTACAATAGCAAATTATGAAAAAAATAAGACTTGAAAGATGAAGCTATTTTTCTAGCATTCAAAAAGCTATGAAATAAAATATATTTAGATTCTCAACAAAGTATACACAATTAAGATGGATCCCCATATTTTGTAACTTGTTCACTTTGTATAATTTTTATGAATATATTCAGTTTTCCATAGTTCTCACATTCACCTTTTAAAAATTAAAATCGTGGCTCATAGTCGCACATTTTCAGTGTGTTTGTAAATAGCTAGAACGTTCTGTTTAAGAGCCCCCCGAAGGAAACCCGAGAACCTGAACGCGTCCTTATTTCTGGGGTCCTGGGGTGGAACCTGAGGGTGAGGGCAGGACGGACCGGGGGTCTGTCCCCTGAGACGTTACATGTTTGGACACTGGAATGTGTGGGTGTGTTTCTCTTCATAAATGAAGAGCAATATGAAGAAAAATCCTGAAAGCTCTTATTTTAGGATATGTGGGTTGAAAATATTTTTGCACTTCTGCAGAGGTGGGCTTTCTCAATACATTTTACTGAAAACTTGGGATTCTTGGCCAAGAGCAAGCCTTGGGGAGTTAATTTATAGATTTGCAGACAGTGAGAGAATTTCAGAGAAACTTACCTACGCCCAGAGGCTGGGTTTTATCTTTCGGGGGGAAATGACGCTCAGAACTTTGAAGACATCTCTCGATAAGTTTTATAACATGGTTGTAAAATACAGCATGCTAAAATAATTTCAAAAGTATTATCAAGGGCAATTTCCCCACTTACATGGAGCATACAGGTAGTTCGGTCCATCTAGAATGTCTTTATTCTTGACTTCTAAGTAAATGGCATTTCCTGTCATCATTGCAAAGAGGCCACATCACCTCTGTTTCTTGAGTGGCCCAGGATCGCAGAAAACGTTGTCAACATAAACTCTAAAAAGTCCCTTCGTGTACACGGATGGGCACACGCACCCCATTCTGAAATCCGCTGTAACACAAACACACGAAGACAGAGGGTGACCTGACAACCAGCAACCAGGCCATCCGTACACGGTTAAGGAAGGGGGCGCGGGAGCCATGGTTCAGAGCAGAGCGCCTTCCTGGGAGTTGAAGCGGATGGGGTTTCCTGACGGTTTGTGCTGGCTGTCTCCTGCAGGACGCCCTGAGTGATGACGAAGTCAACTTCGAGTCCAGGGGGCCTACATGGAGACTTCTCTCTCAGCCCGCTGGACCCGGGAGACCCGGGGGGGAGGAGGATGAACCCCCGCCAGCGCACACCGCCGGCGGTTCGGTTCTGACGCTGACCACCCGGGGAAGGCGCAGGGCGATGCGGGACGAGGGCCACCACCGACACTCGGCGACACCCCAATGAGGGGATCGTCTACCGCGGCATTGTGAAAGCTCGTGAGCACAGCCACGCTGAAAGGAGACCAGGACCCGTTTGTACATACATATTGTAGCCGAGAACTGCAGAGACCATCGAGAATTTGATTGCGGCAGGAGCTGTCTGACATGCTGTGAACAGACTGATAGCCCGCGTCGCTGTCTCCTGGGCTCCTGTGCCCCGGGGCTAATACACTGTTGATCTGGCGGAGCCGTGACACGGGGGGTTCCCCGCCGGTGGCCTGCAGGGCGGGTCCCTGTGCGCCCAGCGATCATCGTTACCCCCGCGCGTCCAGCGGGATCCAGATGCCTGTGCTCCAACTCCAAGGGCGGAGCTCCGTTCTCGCACAACTGGTGCCTCTCCCTCAGTCCCTGCTTCAGGTCCTCCGTGCTCCATAAACACTGCGCGCCCAACCCTTTCTTCCTCCCACGGACGTGCTACGAACACACGAGTCTCCCCACTGGTGGAGAAAATGCCACAAAATCTCCATGGCGTCGCTTTGAGATGGCTGGTGCCATTTCATTGTTCTGTCACCAGAGTCAGTTTCAGCTTTCTGATTCATTTCTTCAGTCGTAAAACTGTGATAAATACATTCTCCATAGATAGATTTATGCTTATAAATTTATCTAGATTTATAAATCTAGATTCATATAGATTTGTAGATTCTATAGTTAAGGAAACAGACTTATTGAAATTTGGCAGAAGACGCAGGGACAGCGCTTGTGCCCTGGGACACTGCAGCACGCACGAGCCGGAGAGAAGAGCCACCGGCCACCGAGAACGATGCCGACTCTCCCCGGGACTCGGCACCCGTGGCGCTCAGGGCAACGGGGTGCAGCAGGAGCCGAGCTGGGCCGCACCCCATGCTGTCGCTAGGTCAAGTAGGCAGGACCTGAGAACTGATCACTGGATTCAGGGACAGGGACATCAGAGCCCAACAGAGCGACCCAGGAAAGCATGCATGGACAGGAACTACAGAAGGGAAATTCGACAACTGCTTTGAAGGGACTTTCAGATAAAAGTGTCAAAGATATACGACAGTGGCTAGCATAGAACATGAGATTGAGACAGATTTAATTTTATATTCAGTTTTTCATAAGTTATAATCGAGTTCTTTAATAAGTGATGCATTTCCCATCTTCAATCCTCTCATTGAAATATGCAACGTGTCTTAGCATTTAGGGGAAGTCACCCCATGCAGAGAGTAAGTGTGCAAAGCTCCAGTGGAGACAAAGCTGATAAAACGGGGCACTTTGCAACCTGGTCTCTTAACTTTGTGTCGAAGCCACCACATTCCAAGAACTTTCAGATTCTATTGCCTATGTTGATGACATAGCTGTTTATAATTAAACAATTTTTATTCAAAACTGAAAGTAAATCAGGAGTGAAAGTTAAATGCTCCATTTTATGATATATGACATAAATGCTTCATTTCCAACTTGGAAGCTCAAAATTCTTGTGACGAGAGAGCGAGCCTCACTTCCTCTGCCGTACTTTCCCCCAGAAAACCCACCCAGCCCTGAGCTGCAGTTCATCACACCAACACCGCCAGCCCGGCGTCGGGTCTGCCCGACAGTGCAGGGGATGAAATCCTCCGAGTTTTATCTTTATATCTTGATTCACTCCGCTTGGATTTATTATGTTGTGACAAATTTATTACTGGAGCTTTGCCCACTCTGAAGATTCTGGCCACATTTCATTATGAAAAATAAAATACATCTACAGGATCATACAAACACCCTGAGATTGAGCACAGACTTCGCTAGATACCGCAAAGGCTGCATTGTGTCCCATTGTTGGTCAAGAGCTTCTATCTTATAGCCTTGATTTTATTCTTGTGTGGTTTCTGACCTTCCCCCCGACGGATTTTAAGATGGTGTCCTGTCTGTGCTCTTTCAGAATATTTTCATAATGTGTCTCTGAATAAATTCTGACATAGTTTTTAATGTCTTTTAATGAGACCTGGGGGTTGGTACAAATGAGATCACTGGTTTTTGTTCTCTCTAGAAGTTAAACCTTGTTCAACTTCCCTGCTCTGTCTCCACGTCGTGGTTCAAACCTAGATTGTATGGCCTGTGATTAAATTGGGCAGGAACACCGCGACTACATCTTCTCAGCTGGGAAGCTCTTGAGATGACTGCAGAGATACATGTGTGACTGCACAACAAGAAAAGTGGTGAGCATTGAAAAACACAACGAGAAAACTAGTTACCGGCAAAACAGCAAATGGTACCTGTAAATTAGGAGGAGAAATGCCCAGAATCGTGTTATTCAACTTGACCTTGCTGTAGGGAAATGAAGGTCCTTTTGCAGGTGCGCTTGGTTGCTATGATTTATCGCTTCAAGGTCATTTAAAGAGGCTTATAAAGAGCATTTTAGCAAAATACGTCTACACTCCAAGAGTAGAAATGGTGTCACATGCTAAACACAAGCAGAAAGTAAACACCGTTGATTAGAATTTCCAGTTGGCCTCCCTGTAAAAATCTGTCCCGATGCGCGATAGGTATCGTCGCCGTGTGTTGGGGACATTTGGAGAGGCTCGTGTGGAAGGAGCCCCCCCACCCCGCGCACTCTGACTGGAGGCCGCAGCTGCCGGAATAGAGCGTCTGGAAGAACAGCGCTTCTCCTTGCCGCGCGTCTCTGGCCCAGCCCTCCAGTTCAGGGAGTGTCCTCGTGGCCGGCAAAGGGGGGAAACAGCCGTGGTCACTCAGACCAGCAGCACGACTGTTAAGCAGTGACATGGAAGGCGACTGAACAAATCACACTGTTCTCTTTCTGAAACGCGTCGACTGTGTGTTCATCATGAGATTGTGAAAGGAATTCATGAATTCTACCTGTGGCAAAAGGTTAAATTCTGACAGAAACTACTACATAGAACGGAGGAGTAAATTTTTATGGACTTTTTACATCTTAAAACTTTCAAACTGTTATCAATGTTGTGCATTCAGTTTTTATTTGTGTTTAAGTAGTCAAGCCACAAAATGCATGCTATGTTAAATCTGGTTTTTATTTTTAACTTAGCTTAGACCATATACACATTTTTTATTTTGCCTAGTTAATTAAGGAGCATGGCCTTTGTGGGATTAGTTGTGATTCTAATCAAATGACTGGCAATTAACCCGTGTGTGGGCTTTGCGGCTACATCGGGTTTTTCTGTGTCCACTTGTCTCACGGCCAAATGCCTGGGGGTGTTGCTATGAGCTGCTAAGAGGATACACTAGGCCCAACAGGGCGTTGTCTGGGTTACGCTCCCTGACACCAAACGGAGACGAAACCTGATTACAGTTTTGGTCTCCCCAGAACGGAATTTACACCAGCCAATCGGGAGTCACCGGATCGGCCCTGGTGAGGTCATCAGCCAGGGAGACCCCCGCCACCCCCGGCAGGAAGCGACCCTGCAAGAGAACCCGGTTCTCCGCCCGCCTCGTACAACTTCCCCGTTCTGCTCGCTCTGGAGGGTGGGTCACGCAGCAGGGCAAAGACTCAATCAATCGTGACTATAAAACGAAGTCTCCATAAAAAACCCAAAGGGAGGGGGTCCCAAAGCTTCTACTCGGTGAATCACAAGACCGCCACGTGCCACCATGCTGTCCCCAAACTGCTGCAGGACAGAGGTGCTGTTGTTGGAGACACCGCCCTGTCCAGTCCTTCGTCTCTCCTGCCCACTGCGGTAGACCAGTGACCCAGCGAGTGGGCCAGCTCCCGCGTCCTGCGAGCTGCTCCGGCAAAGTAACTGAGTGTGAGGAGGGCTTCTGGAAACCTCTGGTGCATAGACAGCTGGTCAGAAGCAGGTGACAGACCGAGCTTGTGGCTGGCCACTGAGGCGGAGGGCAGTCTCCCGGGACTGAGCCCTGGACCCGGGCAGTCCGATGCTGTCCCTAGGTAGCTGTGTCAGAACTGCGGTGACCTGTACTGTAGGAAGCACGGCCGGTGTCAGAGGAACAGTCCCGTGGCGTGAGGACCCTCCCTCCACACTCATGGGAATTGGGTGCAGACACCATGACCTACCACGTCTCTCCTCCTGAGCTCGTTATGTAACTGCACAAAAGCTTCATTTCTTCAGTTTGACCTTTACTCTTTCTTTCCTTCTGATTCTGGCTGGCCTCACTCAGCGCCCTGACTCACCTGCCTCCTTCCCCGCCGTGCATCCATTCCTTTCATCCTTAAGCCCTCAGGACAATGCGGTTCTGGTGGAATCACCTAGGAACAAAGCCTCAGTCTCCGGACACAGAGACGGGTTTCAATCAAGTGGAAGGTAAGGTCTTTAGACGTTTCCATTGTGTTTTAGCGCCAGGCCCAGAGAAGCGGCCAAACCACGCAGAGTGACACAGGGCTGCGTCAGGACCAGACGCCGTGACCCGCCACTCCGACCCTAGAGCCAACCAGGCGGTAGCGCCCCGGACCCTAACTCCTTCAGCGACGTGGGTGAAGGTCCCCCCACAGTCCGCCCCCTGGAAGCCATCTCAGCGCCAGGTCCTGGGGCTTCGGCTCGCCCGTGTCTCCGGGCGCGGCCACCTTTCCTCAGCCAACAGACCCTGGCTTTCTTTACCGCGAGCCCTGGTGCCTGCGTCTGGGGCTCTGGTGCCTGCAGGCAGCCGGGCCCCTCTGTCCGGGACCAACTGCTGTCCCCGGGACAGCCTCCCGGGCCACGAAAAGCCTCTGTGCTCGCGACACTGGAAGGCCCTGCGCTGCGGTCACCACGTGGAGTCATGGCTGGGTCCCTCCCTGCTGCGGGTCTCCTCCTGGGGCGGCGGGGGCTTCACCGGCTTTCCCACGTCACCTTCCCGCCCCGGCTCCTCCCTGCACACTTCCTGGGTCTGTTACTTCACAGCACCGCTCGCCGAACTCCGCGGGTCTGCTTACTTACACTCTGCTTCCCTTCTCTTCCTTCCAGACAGAGACCTCACGCGTCCCGCCCGTGCACCTGTGCCCACCCCCCGAAGGATGCTGGGCCCACAGTGCTGCCCGGATGGACATATGCGGGAGCAGATTTAGGGATTCATTAAGCACATTTGCATTCCACAAAACTAATGCTGTGAAAATGTCATCATTACCAATTTAAATTTTACCAGCATTTTCCTGACAAAGCTCTATGTTTATGAGCGTTTGAAGCCTCATCCGAAAGGAACGTCTTTCCTCATTTACAAGCCCTCGCACAGTTTGGTGACCAGCAGGGATGACTCAGCCGCGTGTCGTGACGGGCCACGACGGGAACGCAGGGCGCTGTGCACAGTAACTATGTTCCTGTGAGCCGTGGCCCTCAGCCGTGGGTTTTTGTGTCCCACGTGTCAGAGGGCGGGGTGATCCACAGATGGTTCTGATATAAAACAAATATATGCAAATTAGTTCTGTATTTTAATGCAGTCATACTAACAAATTAAATGGGTTTGGATGCAGACAATATTCTGTATAATAAATTGTAAGTACTTAGCATGGAAAACCTTGCAAGCACTAACTGTTGCTGAGTGTGCAGAGCAAGTCGAGACCCCCCTGAGCACATCAAGATGTATTCCTTCATATCGACCGTCTCAGTCCCTCCCACTGCTAGAGCAAAGTACTGTAGGCTCGGCGGCTTGTAATCGACAGAAATTTACTTCTCACAGTTCTGAAGGCTGGGAGGGGGTCACGGTGCTGTCAGACTCAGTGTCCGGCGATGGCCCACTGCCCTCGGAGAGCACCTTCTCGGGGGGGGGGGCTCGCCAGCACCCGGGGGGGTGGCGGGGGAGCTCTCTAGGGCCTCTCTCTTGGGCCCCTAACCCCAGCACCAGGGCTCCACCCTCTTCACCCATCTGCTCACCCCCTAGAGGCCCCGACTCCTAGTACCATCGCATTGGGGATACACACATCGGGAGGGGACGATCACCCAGACTAGCATTAACTAATACATTAAGCCCATATTAACTGATATTCGTCGTATGAATTTGCGTATGTAAACTGATATCACCACACGTCTGTGACTAACAGTTTATATTCATCTCTATCATATGGGTGATGCAACTTTCACACGGAAACGTTAGCTCACAATCCTGCAATCATGTGAACAGCAAACGAAAGAGTTCAGTTCGAACCCCGGCATTCTTCCATGAGAGGTAACGGGAGCGGAAGACAGCACCTCAGAAGGTGTCTCTTCAACACAAGGTTTACTTTGAGTTAAAGGCGATCAAGCCCAGTGAATTCAGGCAAAGCTCTTCACCTTGCCTTCCCCTGCCTAAATTTACGTTGCAAAGGGAGGCTGGGCCGGACGAGAGCTATCACCACAGACACCTTCTTACCTAAGCAAGTCACGTGCCCAACCAACAGGGCAGCCACCGTTGGCAAACGTCTCCCCTGCGTTCCGGTGACCTTCCGCTCTTGGTGCGTCAGACCCCGCCCCTTTTTTAGCTCAAGGTCTCAGGTAAGCATCCGTGACCCAGCTGCCTTTGGGGCTTCAGATCTTTATGGGGATCCCATAAGTACATAATTACATTTTCCTCCTATTAATCTGTCTTATGTCAATTTGATTATTAGGCCAGCCAAAGAACCTAAAAAGGTAGAAGGGGACTTTCCGCCCCTACAGAGCCCAGGGTCCTCACTGCCAAGCTGCCAAAGCCATAGACACAGAGTCGATTTTATGCTTCCTGGTTGTAATGCAGAACTATCACTCTGTGTTACTAAGACGTATATATATTTGCCAATTACTTCTCCAAATTTGTTTTTTTTTTTCATTATCTACAACTCAGAATCACCACCAGTACTCCAGGAATATTTCTGATGCAAGAGAGATTCCTAAATAAACTACAGGTGAACTATAAATATATTCCAAATGTTTTCTCAGCTGTATATTTATGATAGTCTTAAAGAAATGAAAATGTGATATTATATCTTGAAAGTAATTCCCAACAACCGTCATCAGGTTTGCCAAACTAGAATGTGTGAAACATAAATAAAAACCCAGGTGAGCCTGTTCCCTCCGGTAGGGTTGTCTGCATCCGTGGCCCCCACATCGAGTCCCCGCTGCCCGGCCCTGCCTCAGTGTGCTGGGGCTCCCTCCTTCCCAAGAACTGGGTTAGGAAGCAGAACAGTTGTCAGGAGCAATCCATCACAAACATCAAAAAAAGCA
Organism: Trachops cirrhosus; assembly: GCA_028533065.1. NCBI lineage: Eukaryota > Metazoa > Chordata > Mammalia > Chiroptera > Phyllostomidae > Trachops > Trachops cirrhosus. Next base: position 1,152,606 of record CM052545.1, read on the forward strand.
ACTTTAGAATTTAAAATAATTATATTTGGGGGTCGAGGTCACGAGCCTCCAGGAAAATTCTGCAACACTTTTTTTCTCCATTCTCCATTTATAATTTATTAAATGTGATTTATCTTTACCCATTTAGAGAATTCCTGCTGCTAGCTTTATGGTAGCATTTTGCATAGATTTTGCTATAGGTGACATTCAGTTTTGTTACATATTTTATTCATGATTAACATGCAAACATTTCCCAAAGCAAATTACCATATATATTTGATAAAAAAGTATAGCAAATGTCACTTTGTAACAATTACAGTATGGTCCGTATTCGGAAGAGGCTCAGTGCGGTCTGCAGAGAGAGCTTTGAGGCGGATCAGGATGAGGTACACCCGCTGCCCCCCGTGTCCGGCCGACGCTCAGGCTGCACCGCGGACCCGGCTCCTTCTAGTCTTACTGCGCATGCGGCGGGTCAGTCCCAACGGCCGGGCCCGCGAGCCCGGCTTTGTGCGCAGGTGCAGATGTGACAGCAGACGCTTCCCTGTCCCGCTACAACGGGGCGTCCCCGCCAATACTTCCGTCTGCCCGTATCGTCCCAAACAGATCGTCGTGGATTTCCATAGTTAAGAAACACAGTCAAAATTCATGTTAAGGTGACAGTCTGGATGTCGTGGTAAGTTTTAAGGTTCTTTTTTAATGTTCTTTTTAAATGTTCCTCTCCTGCCCTCACCATGTCACAATTATTACACCACATCTGAATCTCAAGCTTTCCCACCAGTACGAGCATACGAGGCTCCAGCAAGGACTACAATCCAAAGTTGATATGATGTTGAATATTCTGTTTTTCACATTTTCTCTCAACATTGTCTCTAACATAAATTGATGTCATATTTTTATCATTAAATTTACTAATTTATTATAGGTGACAATTAGCAGTTTCATTTTATACCAGCATTATGAATATTTTAATCACAAATACATTCCATTTATGAGTCTTATAATTTTCTTAAGAACCAATAACATTTACTTCTAAGACTACATTTTTTATCTGAATCTTAGGATGTAAGTTTTTAAAGCAGATATTTTATTGTAAATTACGAGATCAAATTTTTGGCATGCCACGTTAAAATTTTTGGAACACTTATGAATTTAGTTTGTTTCACTGTAAAATACAAACATATTTTCCTTCCATTTGGGACTATGATTCAAACTCGATGAAAAATTAAAATAACATGCATATCTTTCTTTCCAACACTGCCTTCCACCAGTGTGTGCCAAAGTTTATAACCAGCATAAACAAAGATAATGGGTTCTAGGATGAAATAAATCTGTCTCCTTCCATTCTTAAAACGTGCAAAACCCAAAACCCAACTAAAGTGTCAGCAGGTCCTGACAACCCTATCCCATCTTTTCCCAGACCTTCTCCACGCCAGTGCTTCTCCACGCCCTTCTCTCTTCTGTCCCTGAGCTTTTACCCTCTCCAATTCCTCCCTCCCCACCCTCCCTTCCTCCCTTCTTTTCTCTTCAATTTAAAGCCAATAAGCTGAGCCTGCAGGCTTTAGAGTCCGCAGGATCTCACCCCCAGACCTCGCAGCAGCCAGAAACTGGGGCGGCTTGCCTCCTGGGATGTCGCCACAGTGCCCTCTGTGGAGAGCTCAGCACAGCCAGCACATGATGGAGAAAGGCCTCCAGGAAATCTGTGCTCCCCGAGCTTCCCCTGCGGGGGCTGGAGCTGAGACCCCATCAGCTGAGGGGCAGCGCAGAAGCGGAGGTGCCGTTCCCGATGCCGTAGACCTGCTTGGTGTGCTCACACTTTTCCGTCTTCTTTCTACTCTGCCTACGTGAACAGACATGCAGCTGTGTAGCAATCATCTTCCGAGATGTATTGCATTCAAAGCCGTTTCAACAATATTTTAATAGCTGTTGTGTCCAGAAATATCCACTGCAGAAGAAAAACTGTTTTCTCACTCTAGAGAGGAACAGGCAGGAGAAATATGTTTTAATGACAAACCTGTGAACACTTTTACAACCTCTGTCTTAGGTAGGCCTTAAAATAGAACACTGGAATCAATGTTCAAAATGTTAATGGCAATTACAACTCCCATCATGTAGTGAGAAAGGAAGTAGGACCAGCTGCCCAGCCGGCCGGAGCCGAAGCACGCGGTGCGCCACGGTTCTCCATGGCGCCGAGGCGGAACCGGTGCGCGCGAGGCAACGGCTTCATCTGCTGTTTTCCTGATTTCGGATCAGACTGAGAAGAACATGCTTGGATCTCCTTCTCAAGAGTTGGTTTGTTTTCTGTCCTACAGTTCACTGAATCCACGGCAATTCATCAGTAGAAAGTAAAATTGCTTTCACGTTATTTTTGGATTTTAGAACAGAGATATTATTGGCGATGTGCATTCTCATTATGTGAGAGGTGACTTACATGCATTATAATTAGCCGTCCTTCTCTTGCTTAACAAGGTGACTTAACATTGTCAAGTATTGATGCTGTCATTAAAATGCCAGTGAAGGTGTGTTCTAATTAGGAAGTCTTTTAATATAACTGAAGTCCATTGTCGCTAATTGCTACCCTAACAGAATGTGTCTATGTACATACTGATTGCTGGAAGCAGCCTTGGCTTTGAGGGAGGAGAGAAATGCCTTCACAGGGATGCTGCCTTGGAACATCATTTCTTTCTTCTAAAGAAGAATGAGAAACAGCAAGAAGGAAGAAGAGGAGGAAAGCAAGATGAGGAAGAGGAAGGAAGGAAGGAAAGGAAGAAAGGAAGGAAGGAGGGAAAGATGGCGTTTCTGGATATCGTAAGTTCTCAGAGCCACGAAGTGACTGAGCTGGAGGTGAGCTGAGCGTCAAATTTAAACCACGTGAAGCCATCTGTTGAATGCACGCTTGTGCTTCATACGTGCATTTTTCTAGGGCAATCGGCATCTTTTTGACTCTGTATTTTGGCTAACGTTAACTTTCTTCGCCACTTAAGGAAAGAGTACGAATGAAGCAAAAAAGGAAGAGGAAGGAAGGGGAAGTAACTGGATGAAAGGGGAGGTGAACTTTCGTGCGTGAGTGTCTTGACCCTGCCGAGGTCCGGCCCGGCCCACCAGCAGCCCTCACTCCCTGACGTCACCGCCCCCTGGGGAGGCTGCAGCCGACGCGAGGCAGTGAAGCGAACCCTGGGGTGACGCCCAGCTGCAGTGCTGCGTCACCTTCTTCGAAAGCCATTTATGATGACTTCAGTTTGAAAGATCCATTCCATGTATCACCAAAGAGGAATAAACGATAAATGCACAAATTCATGGCCATCTCAGCTGCTTTTACCATTAATGCTATTAAAAGTATAATGATGCTTCCCGTTTTACTGGTGGAAAGCAAAATTTGATAGAAGTTAAACATTTTTTCTTGGCACCTGGCTCAAATATAAGGAATGCACCACTTTTGAAAAGTCCCAGTAATTTAATATTTTTTTCCTAAGGCATTGAAGGAAAAATTCCAAGTATAGAGGGCAGAGTTCAGGAGTAACTGGATTTCAGCCTTTCACTTGGTTTGCAAGTTGAGAATTTTCCAACACACACACAACGTGATAACCTAGTATGAAACCATTTTGGGATTTGAATCAAGGTCTCTTAGTCCATACAGCATGCTCCTTCCATTATAAGAAGTTTTCGAACTACGTTAAATGTTCCACTAACACCTGATTTCATTTTTAAAAGATAGTTTAATTACTTGTATAACTACAATAACTACAGGACACCAGCCTATCAAATGTCAAATTATTTTTCTGCAAAAGTTGGACTGCATGTCTCCTCCATACGTGTTTCTGTGTCATTGTGTGTGTTGTAGATGTTCCTTGTGATCTTTTAAAAACTTGAGTCTTAGACCGAGTCCAAAAAGCTCCTTACGGAAATGAATTTAGTTAAACTTTACAGTGTTACGTAAACTTTACAGTGTTACAGTGAATGGCCTTGATGTCCCAACTGGATGGGAAGGCCCCTGTTATCCGTCTGAAACCTGGTTAAAATCGGGGCTCACCAGCGTCAGCCTTCTTTTCTCCCTACCAGGCCGACGAGCAGGAGACTGTCAGCAGAGGTCTAAATCAAGAGTTAAAAACATACCTCCGTGATAAAGGCTAACATTTTATTAACCGATAGCAGTAAAAGTGGTATGCATATTTTAACAGATATGTGAAAACAGGATTCCAATATAGTGGGGTGTTGAGGTGTCCCCATTGAAAAAACCATGGATACTTCAAGATGATGTACAAATTCTTTGTTTTCTGATGTCATTTTTTAACTTGGAAACTTAAAATGTGCATTATTTCCTCCGCCTCCTCACCCTCCAGGACTTTCCCAGCCTGAAAACGCTGCAGGCATAGACTCCTCCTCCCTCGTGAACGGCCAATTTTCCCCAACAGGGACGCGTCTAGTAAACGCTCATTAGAGGCATCGTCAGGAAAACACCGCTAGGGAAAGGAAGCGGATAGAATTATGTCCTTCGTTTCTCTAAATATTTTATGACAGAGAAATTCATTTTCATCATCCAAGGAGATTTCTATACATAGCATGTTTTAATTGTTCATTACTCTGATCAGATTTTTTAAAGATGTAATATGCATCATTAAATTCAATACCCTTTCAGACAAAAAAAATAGCTCCATGTAACTGTCTTTCGCAGCGTGTTTTCAGGTAAAAGGGGGCCAGAAAACCACTGGGGTGTACCCTTTGCCTTCAATTTCACTCATATTATCTCTATTTTTCTTAACCTTAAGTTTGAGAGTCATGACGTAATCTTTCTGAATTATTTGTAATTCCCTTTTAAAGAACCACGGACCATGTTTAAAACTCTACAGTTTCTGAAAGTCAAATGCCAAGCTGTATTTCCACGCAGCTCCCATAGGATCTGGAGAACTCTAATAAACCACGGTGAGTGAAAATGTGCGTCCATGCCACCTTCATACTCCTCCATTCTCCTAGAGGAAATCGTAGCCCTAAAAGAGCTCATACATATCTACCAAAAAGGAAATATTTTTGCAAGACGGAGAAACTGAGAGAAGATATGATGTATAACGGGGAGAATACTACAGATGCAGTGGCGATGGAGGGAAACTGGGAATATCAGCAACGACTACCTGTCAACAACATTTAAGCCTAAATTTAAGTGAAGAAATATCTAGAAAAATATATCAACAAAGCTTACTTATGATTTAAAAAAAACAACTTGAACTTGCCCGTAAGTATTTAATAAATGTGGGCAGTGGTTTGGTAACTGCATATAAGGAAAATATCAGACTCATAATTTCACGTGAGAAATCCACCGAACTTCAAGAAAGGCTCCTGCCAATTTTAAATTGTTTCCAAAAAATAGAGAGTACTCCTCATCATTCAGTCAATGAAATCAGCTTCGCCAATCAGCTGTCCATTTCTGTCTCACGTCCAAGGTCTTGGAAACTTGGGTTCCGTGTAATTTCTCTGGATTTTCAGCTGTTTGGGGTGAACAGGTGACCCTGGTCCGCGTTGCTCCATCTGCGTCAGAGCAGCGCTATTTTTCACCGGTTCCTCCCCCTTTCCTGCCTTGGACTGACATGGGTATGGTTAGAATGGCGTTTAAATTATTCCATCAGGGTTTTAATTATTAGTGTTTGCACTATTTCTTGTAGCAGTTTCAGGAGAAAATACGCATCCCTGATCAAATGCAGTTTTAGGAGAAACATTTCCAACCTCAACGCACAAAGCAGCAGCTGGGTTGGGCGCAGCTCCGGTGACGCCCGTCGAGGGCTCGGCGGCTGTGCGCCACTGTGCGGGGCACCTGCACCCAGCATCGGCTCTCCATCACCGCGCAGTAATGTTTGAGTCACATAAGAAACCCCGTGTTTGCATAACGCGAGGAGAACTTCTTAGCCCCTACGTCTTGTTCTTACCGATCACTCTTTGAGTTTTTCATTCTTTCCTGTAGATCTCAGTGTCCTTTTTTTTTGTCAGTTTGTTCCATCCTGGAGGTTTCGCTTTGAATTTTATGGAACATGTTTCTGACGGTGATTAGTTCTCTCATATTTCACCCATGAGAAAGTTGTATCACTCTGACTCTATTTCAAAGGTTTTGTAATGGAAGTGAAATTACGTGTTGACACTTTTCCCCGAGAATGTGAGCGGTTCCGCACCATCGTCTGTCTCCCAATTTGTATGTATGAGAACGGAGCCATTCCTTGTGTGAAATGTGGTGTTTTTGTTCAACTGCTTTCAGAATCCCCTTTTTTCATCAGTCTGATATGTGGTACAAATAGACTGTCCATTTGTTTCTTTCTGTGTGTCTTTGGGTTTGCTGGGCTCCTTTTTCATAATAGTTTGATTTGGACAACATTTGACACTTTTCCAGGCTTTATTTTTAAAAACTATTTTTCTTCCCTATTGTTCTGGAGCTTCAGTGTCACAGATATTGTTAGATGTTTGATATTATTCCACATTGTACATGCTTTATTTGTAAATCATTTTTAAAAATCTGCCCTTCACATTGTAAACCTGTGCATCGTCTTTAATTTTAATTCCCCATTTTCCTGCTTCCTCCAATCTGTGGTTAATCCCACCCCCGGATTTTTCTTTCCAGGCACTGCACAAGTTTGCTCTGGAGTGCACCCTGGCTTTTCGTAGGTTCCCATTTCCTGCTGCGGTCACCCACCAGCGCCTTCACCGTGAGCTCGCCCTCTTTATTCCCTTGGCTGGCAATCCCAGTGCACTGCCGACTCAGTCTGCACTGCCTGCTTTTATCTCAGCCGTTACCCGTGTCTCTTCTGAGGCCTGGCATCTTCACCGGTTCGTTTTCACTGCAGACGGGGCACTGTGAAGGGAAGAGTTGAACAAACTCTCGCTTCTGTTGTTTTTTCAAGAATGTTGCTGATTTTGGGCTTATGTGACCTTTCCCGTGGCTGGACTCAGACCCCGAACGCCGTCCTTGCCTCAGACCTCAGTCTCAGCTCGGCCTTTTAGGTTCTGGGCATGTCTTCCATTTAGGGGGACTGGCCCCCACTACGGTTCTTTCCTCACTGCAATCTGTCGCCTCCTGTACTAGCTCCGAAAGCTCTTCAGGTTCGGAGCGACCCCGTGGCTTCGGAATGGGGTTCGCTTTGCCCTCTAGTGCGCAAACTTGGCTCCGCCTCCACGTGGGAAGTCGTATACGGCTCACATTCCGTTGCGCCATTCCTCCTTCTCAGCATCTGTTAGTTTCTAGGTTTTTTTTTTTGTTTTGCTTTTGTCTGCCCCCATCCCCCTGCTCATTCTGTTGTTTCCGATGCCTACATGTATCTGGACTTTTTCAGTGTAGTTTATTCACAGTTAATCGTTGTTTTCCGGGTATCTGGAAGCAGAAGCCAAGGTCGTGCCTTTTTGTTTAGAAAATAAATCCTTACCGTGCTTTCTGTCTCCCCTAACATCTAATAACAGCAGTCTCCAGTGACTCCCGACTAACCTGAGCTACACACACACACAGAATTAGAATACCACCCGGCTAATGCGATTATAATTAATGTAGCACACCTGCAAAGTGCTTGCCTAAATCAGTTTAAATTAAATGTCCCAGGTACTTATATTCACCATTAACATTAAAATCAAAACTTTAATGAAGTAATACATTTTACGTTTTATTTTGTTTGCAGAAAAAGAATGACTCACTTGAGTTCGGAAATCCCAGAACAGCGATTATTGTTGTGAGAAGCATCGGCGGTACCTGCGAACGCGCAAGGAGTGTGGTTTATTTCCGCACATAATTGGAAGCGCTGATAGGCTATTAAAATTTGTTAACGTGTAGGGGAGCCTGGGAGGGCTGACTTGCTTGCTCCGTGTTTATCATCTCTCCGCGGGGGGAGCAGGGTTGAGGGGGCATTGGAAGGAGCAGCCTGCCTTCGGGCCTGGGCTGTCTCAGCGACGCCGGCACACTCTGATTTATGTCTATTATTATCCTCAAACAATATTTCCTGACACAAAAAAACAAGAAAGTCCCTCACTTAATAGTGACCTATTTTTACCACTCCTTCCATTCCCCTGTTACTAAGCAACAAAAAGACCCCACAAAAAAAGATTTGTAACGCTTTACATATATCATACACCGTAATATGCCCCAAACGTGCTCTATATGTCAAATAAAAAGTAATGTTTGGGGGTTTGTTTTTTCTAGGATTTACAGGGTGTCACAACATCATACACTAGAGTTTCCAATGGCTATATATTTTACAGACGGGTTTACTTGCAGAGGAATTTGTTCATGCAGGAGCCACGAGATTCACTTTTCAAAAATCTTTAAAGTGGAACTTGGGCGGTGACAGTTTCACTGGTCTTTGTCTCTCCCTGACGTCTCGTCACCACGTTCTGAGCCGCGTCGTCCAGCGGCAGGTTCCTGATTCTGTAGAGCAACCTGAGGACCGCTGGCGTCCACCCCTTCAGTGCCTGCGCGGACGCTGGCTGACCGTTACTGTGGTCTGCGCAGAGGACAGCCTGGGTCCGGGGGAAAAGTGTCCGAAATGGCTGTCGGTGTGAGGCTGGCTTTGAGATAGGAAGTTGCTGGAGTGTCATGAGATTTTTGTGGGGTGGGGTAATTTCAAAACAATTGTAATGTTCGCACATTTTAAAAAGTATGCTGCCTTTGAAGCATTACACTTTAAAGTGGTTAAAAATCTATACAGGCCAAGGTTTTCAAAGAGCTTACAAAATCACAGAGAACGGGGTCTGACGGGCTTTTGCCCATGACCTTCAACATCGATACGGTGTAGAACATCACGTGTACTACATGCGCTGTCATGAGAAACAAGCTGTGCAAACAGGTCCGTGTCGCTGTGTAGGCTTTAGTGCGTTTAAGTCTGCTTATTTTGTTGTGACTCTCTGGATTATTTTAGGAATTATTTTAAATATTGTGCCTATACCGTAACTAAACAATCGATGTAGAAACCAACTAATAATACCATTTTATTACTTAGTTGCCTAATGTATATTGCAACACGGTGTATGTAAATTTTATTTTTTTAACTTTCATTTATTGATTTTAGAGAGAAAGGAAGGGAGAAAGAGAGAGAGAGAAACACTAATTTGTTGTTCCACTTGTGCATTCATTGGTTGATTGTTGTATGTGTCCGGACCAGGGATGAACTGAAACCTTGGTGTGTCAGGATGATGCTCTAACCGACTGAGCTACCCAGCCAGGGCCTGCCCTATGATATGTACATTTTATATCAAAATGAGATGTAGAAATCACAAGCACACAGTGGGATGTGTCGTCACAAAGTAAACACGAGTCGTGAGCACCTAGTCAACATCACCGGGACTCCGGGACCCTGTTCACCTTCTCCTGGCACTTGTCTCCCAGGGCAACCGCTGTCCCCACATCTAACGCCAGGTTCGCGGGCTTGTCTCGGGACCTCATTGGAGTTGCGCTGAACGGTCCCTGTGCTTTGCGTTTGGCTTCTTTTGTTCGACACCAGATTTGTAGGCGGGTGACGTTTGTGCCACTGTCTGGAGCTGCAGTTCCTTCCTTCTTCATTGTTTCGTCAGTCCTGAGTCTCGCTCTGAGCACTCCTAGCAACGGGAATAATTTATTTCAGTGGCCGATGTGATTGCCGCCACAGATGTCAGCAGGGACGGGATTTCTGGGTCACGCTCTGTCAGTGCGGGGTTTGTCTCTCTGCTGTCCAGCTGGCGGTGTCTCAGACTCCAGGTTGGTCCGCACTCCCCGTGACACCTGGTATTTGTCAGTCATTCGGACAGGTGTGTGGCTGAACTTCATTGTGGTTTTAATTCCCTTCTCCTTGATGACTAATGAAATGAAATGGCTTTTCCTGTCCTTGGCTGTTGAAACACCCTTTCTTGTATGAAGCACCTCGTAAGTTTTTCTACCACTCTTGCTACTTACTGAACAGGGCAGCTTTATCTTGTTGATGTTTAGGGGTTGTTCGTAGAAGACAAAAATAAGTCCTTCGTCAGATACCAGCATTGCAAACATCTTCTCTCACTGTGAGCGTTATCAGTGGAACATTGGATTACCAGAAGATCTAATCATTAACACGGTGTTAGCATTTTTTCCTTTTATGGCCAATATTTGCTTCCTCTTTGAGAAACCTCCACTTACCCTCTGTCATGAAGACAGTCTTGTAAGTTTGCTTCTGAAAGTTTATTGCCTTATCTGTCACAATTACAGTCACAATCCAATTGAAATTGATATTTATGAACGTAGTAATTTAGGAATCCAATATCCCCCCCAAAGGATCCAATGGACCCAGCACTAATTATCGAAGAGACTGTCACTTTCTCGCTGCACAGCAGTATTGATTGTGTCATAAATAAGTTGATTCTCTTTTCTTCCATATTTCATTGATGTAATTTTCCATGTTATTTCCAATCATTATTTATTTGGGTTTGACTAGATTTTATATTTTTTAGCTTTTTTCTATTAAGAGATGAGAGTTAAATTTTCTGACTATACTAATCTATTTATATTCTCTTAGCCTTATCAACTTCAGTTTTATAGTACTATATACTTAGTACTATTGCTTTAGGATCATACAGACTTGGAATTTTAATATCTTCCTTTACTTGGACTCAAAGTAAGAAGAGTTATGATGTCATATTAGGTCATCTCTGATCTCTATTGAAACAGATACGTGTGTGTGACACGTGTGTATTTGGTTGTCACTAGTACACAGGAGAATACGTTAACCAGTTTTCCTATTTATGCATTTCCTATGATTAGAATCCCTCACACAAACTTGGTACTCTGATTTTCAGGAAGTACAATTTTAAGCTGATTTGAGTTGGGTATTTCTGTTATGCAGAGTTGACGTCGTTCGGACCTGAATGTGCAGTTGGGGTAAATAAGGACAGACGTCAGGAGGTGATGGTTATAAGTTCAAAGCAAGGTAGGTCTGGGGCCACGGGGCCACAGTTTGGTGAGGTGCGGAGACCTTCTTACCGAATCTGTCCCCGCTCTGGGAGCAGGGCATGGTGCCTTTGGGGACCACAGGAAACTATGTACTTGACATGGGCAAGGACCACCTCCTGGGGCACCAGGAACCATGTAAACACACGCCAACCCTCCGAACCTTCTCAGGAAAATCAAAGACAATAGACGGAGAAGCCGGAATAGCAGAGGAAGACAGTCAAATACCAGTTCTTGGAAGAAATAAAACTTTAAATCGGTATCTTTCGTGCTGGAATGCAGACGCCCCTCTCTAACGCGTCCTCAGAAACCTTTTGGGACCACGTTTGTTAGCGGAGAAGAGGCCCGCTTCATCTGTCATCCCAGCCAGGGCTTAGCCCATTACACTCTAGGCAATAAAAAGTTCGTTGATGCTTCCTTTTTGCATTAGCTACGCAATATAGACATTTATGTATAAGTAAAAAGAAAAAAGGAGATAATGCCAAATGCAAATATTAACCAGAAAAATCCATAATGTCCTTTTCAAAAATTTGAATGCCTACACTACATTTCTGTAAGAATATTTTCAACACAGTTTTCAGTGAGAGCATTTTGAAAGGGTGAGCAGTGACAGGAAAGCTTCTGTGGGAGTGGAAAGAGTATCAGCAGTAGCTCTGGGCTGGGAAGTGGGCCAGTGTGTCGGAAGCACAGGGAGACTGCGGAGCCTGGAAGACAGGGGCGGGGAGCAGGGGGTCGATCCTACTTTACATTAGCAAGACAGGGCCGTAGATGCACGATGGGGCATTAGTAGATTTTAAATGTGATCTAAAGAAGTGAGAAGCCACTACACATTTAAGTTTGGAAGTCCTACAATCCTACATTTCAAGATTTGAGAGATAAAGCTGGCTTTATCACTGGAAGGCAAGGGAAAGGGATAAAAGCATGCCAGGGAACAGTCAGTAGGCTCCAAAAATAACCCAGTTGGGAGAAATGATGACTATTTGCACCCGAGGACTTGGACTGGGGTGCTGGCAGCGGAGAGCTGTGGAAGTGGCAGTCAGGAGCAGAGCTGGTGGAAGCGCTAATGAGACTCTGGGAGCTGAACGAGTGGATGGCAAGAGCAAGGGGTATCAAGGACTGTTTTCAGGGCTCCGACTCCCACAACTGGGTGAAAAAGCACCATGGAGGGGGAGTGTTGCCTTTAAAATTGGGGGTGGAGGCACGGGAGCTCCTTTAAGAAGCAGATTAAACTTCACACACATGGCTAAACATACCTACCAGAAATATCAAAGAGTTGCACCACTGAACACAGTCGTAGAACCAGAGGTCAGTGAACCCAACCACGGCGGGTTGCTACTAATCAATGGTGCCCCTCTTGAGGATGCTTCCACTGGGGAGATGGTTGCTCAGCTGTGGGGTTTGTTTTTAGCTGCTCACCCAGGTGCCGCCAGGTGCTGATGAACTGTTTGAACTGAGGCGGATCTAAAGGATCTAAAGGAGCTGCTGTGCCCACGTTGTCCCGCCCTCTTTTTCTTCTTTGAAAAACAAACGTGGCAGTGAGGTGCGCCGACCACGGAGGTGCAAATGACAACCCGGGCCGCAGGGATGGAGGGGCGCGGAGTCCCAGCACAGCCGTCCAGTCCCCTCCGACGGGCTTGTGGTTGAGTGACAGACCCGTTTCTGCCTTAGCTAAGCCATTTTGGAGGTCACTTAAAAAAGAACAGCCTACATCTTAGCACTTATTGGAACGTATGAAAAATGTTCAGTTTACACAGAGCTTTCGAGAAGAGATTTTAGAGCTTTAGTCAGATTTTTCAAAGACTCCAATATGACTAATTATTGTTGCTATAAATACTTGGAAAGTTATACCGGGCGGTGGAAATCCTCTCACGTGTAATTTGCACCCAATTGTTCTCTATGGGCTAGGGAAAAACAAAGCAAAACACGACGATGACGGAGCAATGACAACTAACACTTTCGGAAGGGGCCATCTCTTCTTCTCCAATCTACTGTAGCAAAATGCAAATTGGCTTTGGCTTCCGTGTGAGCAAATGCAAAATCAACAGTCCTTCTCCTGGACACAGATGCCTGCCTAACGGGTTTGGAATCGGCGTTGCCACAGGTGCGCACAGTCTGGATGCTTAATTGCTTGTTCTTGAAAAACACTGTCACACTGAACCCAGGACGCTTGGCTTGCACGTGTCACTCAGAGAATCATGCGTATTCAAGCAAGGCCCATCTCTCTCCCACCTGTGCAAACCAACCTGTGGTGACGATAAAGGCGTTCTGGGCACAGAAAGCCACCGAAGAGCCTGTGAGGCGTAAGGTGACGATGAGACCAAAGTTAGACGCTGACTGGCTCACACCTGGGGCTCGGCTCATCCAGGTCTCATCCCACTAATGGTTCAGACCTGAGGCAGCTGGAAGAGCTGTTGTCAAATTTAGTCCTACCATATCTTTCTTGATCAAATTTAACCAATAAATTGTGCATTATTTTTATGACTCTAATCCCTGATAATTCTGTCTATTGCATTAATGCTCTATTTCTGGTAGGGTAATGGAAATCATTTTTATAAATGTAAATAAGCAACAGACCAACTTAACGTATGCTATTTACATATTTTCAACTAAAACAAATAGGATCGACCAGACATTCAGCCTGACCTTAGTGACGAAGGCAGATAAAGAAGTGCGATTGAAAAACGGAAGCGAGAAATGGCGTGGTTCTCGAAGGAGGCCTTGCTGCTTGCTCATCTGCAATGACGTTCACAGGACAAGAACAGCGCTAGGGTACATATGTGTCCCAGGGTATTTATATTTGTCCTCGGTATTTTATACATATATACACACATATATATATCTCCTAGGTATATATGAATATGCATTTGTGTACATACACATGTATATATGAATATGTTATATAGCACGCATCATGAGAAATAATATCATTAAGTGAAATGGATCTGCAATAACAAATATACCGTATTTTTTGGACTATGAGACACCCCCCCTCATTTGGGAGGAATAATGGTTGTTAATGCTACTGTTGAGTTCTGTTTACATTTACATTGGTGGAATATCATGTTATTAAGTATTTTACCACATTTTTTGCCTCAGCATTTTTTCCTCCTTTCCTCCTCTAAAACCTAGGTGCATCTTATGGTCCGAAAAACAGGGTAACTAATCTGTTGAAATTTCTTAACACTGATTTATAGGAGAGATCACTTCATAAGTTCTATAAATGTCTAATCACTCTGTTGTACAGCTGAAATGAAATATTGCATGTCAATTGTAATTTAAAAATAAATTATTTTTTTAAAAAAGAAATTTTTAACTGTTAAAAATGGACTGATACTTTTCACGAAGCAGGTCACATCTCATTTCACTTACATTTCTCTATTTGCTCTTTAATATTGATTTTTAAAACCTGGAATAATAATTCTAGCACTTTACATTTAGCAGCATGCATTCCTAACTTATGTTAAAATATTTGTCTAAATTGGGTTGCTTTTTCGTTTTTTATTTTTAAAGATTTTTTAGAGAGAGGGAGAGGGAAAGAGAAAGAGGGGAAGAGACACATCACTGTGTGGTTGTCTCTCACAAGCCCCCCGCTGGGGACCTGGCCCACAACCCAGGCCTGTCCCCGACTGGGAATCAAACCGGTGACCCTTCAGTTCACAGGCCGGCACTCAATCCACTGAGCCACACCAGCCGGGGCAAGTTCCTTTTTCTCAACTATGATTTCAAAACCAGACCTTAATACTGAAATAGCTCTTTGTAAGTAGGACTTAAGAAAGAGTCTAAATTTAAACAACCCAAATATGATATCCTTAATTAAATCGATCCTCAAATAATATACAGTTGGCATGGCCACAGGGTGCTATGACTGAAATTGTGGTTAAAAGAACATCAGGATAAAGTTAAGATTATTCATGGAAAGGCTGAATTTAAATAGAAAGACTGAAAGATATTTCTTTTCTCCAGCGAAGAAAAAATATTTTGCCAGCTATAATAGGATGGAAATATGCTTAAGACAGTTCGAGAGTACTGGGCAGGTCTGGTGTAAAAACTGGAATGTTAATGCCTGCGGAGTTGCGGGGGGGATAACTCCCCACTGAGGGATTTCCACTTCACTCGTGACTTCAGGACAGAGAAGTGTCAGTTGTCAAAGAGAGCCTCTGAGCCATCGTGGACAGAACGTAATTAAATATGCTGCCGTACAATGTTTTAGTTTTGAAGTCTAAGGACATACTTGTGCTTTCTCCAAAACAGAAAGAAAAATTTATATTTTAACAATGATGCATAAAAGGGAGAAAGCAGAGTAGATACTGGCCAAAAAGTTCATTTGTTTTTTTCTGCACGATGGCTCTAGTAGTGCTCAGTTGTCTTTAATGTTAATAGAAAACATGTTGTCAGATTGTGTTGTGACAGCCGTCATATCAGCATGCATTAAAAAAACTTTTCAAAATTGGCGAGTTTTTGTGTAGCCATTTTAATACTGTAGATGGAAGGAAATATCCATTATTTTCAGCATATTATGCTTGATTATTTCAAGAAAGGTAAAAATGCAACTGAAATACAAAAAAGATTTGTGCAGTGTGTGGAGAAGGTGTTGTGACCGATCGAATGTGTCAAAAGTGGTTTGTGAAGTTTCATGCTGGAGATTTCTCGCTGGATGATGCTCCCTGGTCAGGTAGACCAGCTGAAGTTGATAGTAACCAAATAGAGGCATTAATTGAGAACAATCAACATTCCACCACAGGGGAGAGAGCCGGCATACTCAAAATGCCCCTAGCAATATAAGTTAGTGGTGAAACTGAAAAATGTACCTTTTATTTTATAGAAAAACCATACAGACTTCCTGGCCAATCCCATACGAGCCAACATACACCAAGAATTGCCAGCAAACTGCCCGAATGTAGGGGAGAAGCAAGGAGCAGGTTCCTCCTAACAGTCCTCAGAAGGAACCGACCTGGCTGACACCTTGGGCTGGGACTCCAGCCTCCATAACCCTGAGGAAAACAAATTTCTGTTGTTTAAGCCCCCTCGTTATGGTATTTTGTTGCGACCATCAAGCAAATTAATATACTGCTATTTTAAAAAGTCATTTTCATCTTTTCCTCCCTGCTTCTCTTTACCTATTCGATTCCTCTGCCACCCTCTTCTGCGAAAACCACCCTGTCGACCCTTCCCACTTTCACATCTTACTCTGGCCACCACGATTGTCACCACCGTCCCAATGGAAAAGGGAGCCCCTTGCCCAGAGTCACACTCTTCTTACCACAGTTACCTTCCAGGCAGCTCCCGCCGCCCAGACTCAGGCCCAGGGAGGCTCAGCGGTCCAGCTCAGCCACGGTTCCCCACAGCGGACACCACATCACCCTCCGGGCCGTCTGAGTCGATCGAGGCCCCCCGGGCCTCACGGCCTTCCCTCTCCTCGATGCACCTGACCTCCAATGCGCAAAGCACCGTCTCTCTCACCATAGGCTGCTCCAGCCATTCTTTCTCCAGAAGTGTTTTAAAGCTTTGCCAAAGGCAACGGAGCATGTTTCGAGGTATCGTCTGACCTCCTCTCTCTCCAGCTGTGTTATTTTGGAGGGATTTTTCGGAAGGACGTACAGAATTATAAATCCGATGGAAGTCTGGTTCTCCCCAACTCCTGAAAATTTCCATAGAGACAGTGGGTGCCAGCTGACAGTAGGGTGAGATGCAGCTTTCAACAACATCCTTGGGGACTGTCTTTCCTTTCCTTTTCTTTTTTCTTTCTTTTTTGAGGAAGGGTAGGGATTATTTAATAAGGTGAATGTGAAGTGTGAAATGATTCTCAGTCCAGATGCAGCAGTGATGTAGTCACAGAAAACATTGGTATGTGGTTATTTTTAAGACTCAGTGGGTGCAGCCAAAGATTTAGCTTACTTTGGTTTTTTTTTTGGTATTCAATGTCAGTTAAGAGAATGTAAATCAGAAATGTTTAGTTCTTTGAAATATTCAAGGCCAGTTTCTTAACACTGTGTACTTCTTTTTATTCATAAAAAATCAATCAAATAAAATCAATAAAATCAATAAAATAAAAATTGTCTTTTTATTTTACTTTCACACTGGTTTCTGTATATTAGGATAAAGGTACTGAAGATTTTTCAAAAAGAAACAACCCCTCCCTAAATTCCACTGCTTTTCTTTACCACAAAGAATTTTCTATTGTAAAAATTGGGAAATATGTAAATTCTTTTATAATTATTATTTAAAAATCTCAAAATATTTGAAATAAATTTTTGAGTTTAAGCCTATCACCTATAATTTTAACAAAAACGGCATGTATTACCCTATTGTATTTTAAACACATTTTTAGCACTCCATGGTCCTCCTAATTGCATAAAATCTATATTCACTGTATTCCCCTTTAGGGGTTTTGTTAGCCCAGCTAAGCTGATGAGAAGCACGATGATGTAGATATATTGGTAATGACAGACACGATTTTTTAGAATTAATTTATGTGAGAGAGAGCCTCTAAGTGAGACTCTAGGGAATGGGGAGCATTATGCATGTTATCTTTTTTGGCCTTTTTACAGAAGTTTTATGGAATGAAGTAATATTTTCTTAGACCCATCAGTCTGTAAAAGAGTGCCAACTTACGAAAACACCCAAACCTGCCTCGGAGCTAAACATACACACATTTTTAGTAACTGAGAAGTTGTGGTGTGAGTTTTCACCCGTTCTTGTTCTCTGTTGGCTCTTCTAAAGAACACAAGACTGTCTTTTCCCGTTTCTGGTGCACGAGACGATGTAGCCCTTCGCGCGTGCGCTGTGTGCTGTGTGCGTGCACATCTATTCGAGGTCCCCTGCAGGCTCGCCGCCCGCTCCCTCTTCCCCCATCCCCTTCCCACCGACTACGAGCTGCCTCTGGGTGGGGACCCCCACCACCCCGGTCGCCTGAGTCACAGACACGCAGCGATGCTTCTCAGGAGTGCAGCACGCCATACGAAAGGCAATATGAATGTTGTTGTTCATACAAACTATGAACATTAAAATGGCAACAAATGCACAACTATCAACAACCAAATCTAAAGAAAAAACTAAGCAAGCAGACAACCATAACAGGAGTGGAGTCATTGATACGAAAATCACTGGGAGGGTCATCACCTGGGAGGGTGAAGAGGGAGAAGGGGGAAAAGGTACAGGGAATAAGAAGCATAATTGGTAGATACAAAATAGACAGGGGGATGGTAAGAATAGTACGGGAAATGGAGAAGCCAAAGAACTTGTTTGTACGACCCATGGGCATGAACTAAGGGGGGATTGCTGGAGGGAAAGGAGTAGTGGGAGGAGGGGAGCAAAATTGGGAGAATTGCAATAGCATAATCAAAATATATTTTTAAAAGAAAGAATGCTGAGAGCTTTAGACGGCATGTAATGTGCATAAAACCCTTTCTGAAGGAGTGTTTAATAGCTTGGTCGCTTGGTCCAAAATGCTTGAATGCAAAATCAGCTGCCTCCACATCCTCCTCCCGGTTTCGTTCCTGAACAAGCACACACGGTCGACAATAAGCCGCCGTAAATAAAACCAATCACACGTGCTTCTACACACAACAGGAGCCCGCTGAGCGTCCGCCGCGTCGAATCCGGGGATCTGTTGCAGACACTTGTGTGTGTAAACATTCGCAGACGGGCACGCTTTCTCTATTAAAAACACCTGCACATGGTTGCTGGCAAGGTTTCAGAAAAACCTTGAATCATTTCAAAATTTGCTCTCCACCATCTGGTAATGGAGACCTTCTGTGGCGTTCTCCCTAGGAAACGAGCCCGTGGGTGGCAACATCACGGGTGCTTCTTGGGGCCAGCGAGGACCCAGAGAAGGTCACTGTGTTCCTTTCCTTTGCTCCTGGTGCATCGATCTCCCCCTTCTTCACTTAGCCATTGCTTCCTTGTACAGAAAGAGCCCTGCAAACAACTGGTCGTCCCAGATGACTCTTCATTTATGTCCCTGCAGATGAAGAGAATGAAGTGACAGGGACATGGTCGAGACTTCAAGCTTCTCCGTTTATTGACCCCTTCAAACTCTGTCTTCTCTCCTTGGGCTCGGCACTGCCCCTCCTGAGATGTTCAGATATGTCCACTCCTGAGTTACTTTTTAAAAACGGAAACAGAAGGGGAGCTTCCTCACACTTTTAACTCCATGGGCTCTTTCTTCACGTGGCCGACAGTCAGTCCCCGAGGACTAGAGCTGTCACTCTGGCCCTGTCACAGGCCGTCGCCTTCCCTCTGGACTCCCGTGCGGACTCCGAAGATGCTTCATCTCCCGCTGTCCAGGAAGAGGCCCCAGAAGTCCTGCAGTTTTAAAGCTGCCGTGGCCATGGCCAAGTGCAAAAAATAAGACGGGACCAGCAGCACATGAAGGAGAAAACAAACCCTCTCTTCAAACGCACTTGTAAATCGTCTTATAGGTACAGCTGTGCTGTGCTGTGCTGGAACAAAACCGTATTTGTGTAATTGCTGTTGTGTATCTTCTTCTCTCTTTCTCTTTCTTTGAGATTGTTAGGTAAAACAAAAACAAGTAAACGAGGTGGTGTCTGTATTTTATGGAATTTTCTAACATCCCGACACACTCTGCGGGCATACAACTGGAGGGGAACTAGGCGCATGCCCAAATCTCCGGGATGTGTATTGGGGGGACCTATGGATAGACGAGGAGAGAGAAGATGGGGTTGGAAGTGGCTGATCATGGAGAAGGTTGAAGTCATTGTTCGTGTTTCTACATCACTGTACGTTTGGGGGAATCTGAGAATAAACATCATTGAAAAGTAAACCCCTGAAATTCATTCTTACTTGATGCATACAAATCGTAGTTGGGCCTCTTCTGGGGAAAGTGAAATGTTTAATTTGTTACATTAGCATATAACAAATTATATGCTTTGTTATAAAACTCTCAGCATAAAGCTGTGGGCTATTAAATATCTATTGCATCATTAATTTGTATGTTGATACGTTCATTGTGATCCCAAAATGAACAATGAAAATATGCTAATTATTATCTGTATAATCACAGTGTAAATAAATATTCATGATGAAATAGATGTTTAAAAGCTATGCTACAATTAGCATTAATTGCTAATCTTAATAATAATTGTCAAAAATAGGTATCTAAGGTATTATTTGAATAAATAATATTTTCTCAAATGTAACTATCTTGTAAGCCTTTTTTTCTCAGATGTCTGTACTGATTTCATAAGCTAAGAATCCTATGAGTTTTCCAGGTATTTGGTGTTAGTTACGCTACTTTTACTTCCAAACACGGATCAACTATCACTGAAATATGTTAAATTACGAAGAAGAAAAGCCCGGTCAAAATGCACCCTCACTGCTACTTTTCACAAGGGGGCAAACTAGATGATCATCAACCACAAGACCCAGGTGTCCTAGGACATGATTTCTGGAGGTAGAAAAAAAAGGCAAGAAAATGCACTCTGAAAAAAAGTGACATTAGTAACTACGGCATTGTTCCAAGTGCTCTACGTAATTTAATCCTGAGCGCCTCTGGGAGTCAGTACCGTTCCATCCCACTGTATGACGAGGACACTGAGCCACAGAGATGTCACCTGTGTTACCCAAGTTGCACAGCCGGCCAGCTGCAGCACGGGCCGAGCCCGGAGCCCCGGCCGCCACGCAGAGCCCTCGCCCAGGAGGGCAGGGATGCAGCCAGTCATGAGCCCCTTGCAGACGCGACCCATGTAGACTTATCACCACTGCTGAAGAAATTAGAGGATTCCAGAGGTCTTCAGACTGAGACCGGGATATTTCACAGGTAAGTGAGGCAGGGAACAAAGAATTAATGGTAGGTTCCAGTGAATATCAAGTCTATCATTTGGGTTCAAACTGAATTTATGGAACATATTAGATAAATGACTCTGATAAAATTAAGCTTTTGAACCTTGATTTCCTATATGCAATAACAAGCGATTAATAGTATCTGTATTATATAGTATGTGCTGCATTTAGTGCAACATGTGAATTATATATGTATTTGTATATATGTAGTATACATATACAGTGTAATGTGCATACCACATATGCACATGCATACATAACATGCGTGACGTATATACACATTGTTGCAGATACAGGAGAAAACTAGCTCTGTACCAGCCAGTCCACTGAGCCAGCTGCCTCCCACTGCTGAGCTCTTCGCCAATGACTCTGATGCTTCATAAAAACACTTAAACCAGACTGACGCCTGCGCAAGCATAGAGTCCAGTCAGAACAAGATTTATACAGATGGACACGGAAATAAGCAACCACTGTAAATGCCTTAATGGAATATCATCAGATTAGACCTTACCAAAGTCAGCGTCTTCACTGTTCTGTGGCAGTGTCATTATCTTTTTTATTTTTCTTATCTGCACCCACACTCTCCCCATGACGGTCATTGGGGCAGGAAACAAAACCAAGTCACCGTGAAAATGTCCCTGTGAACATATGAACTTGAGGAAGAGAGAGACCGTATCCTGCACCTCTCCCCGTCACACACTGGAATTAGCCTCTCTGGTTTCGGAGCTCGAGATATGACCGGGAAGCCATAGCGGAGGACAGGGACACGAAAGCCCGAAACAGCGTCTGTGACATGGTAATCTTACGAAGTGGAATTCCAGTGAAGAGTGTCCGAGGGGGATGATGAAGAAAGGCACATCGATCCTGAAGAGTACATAGAAACTGAAGGGCTGTATGGACCACGATCTTTGCTTGAATCAATGCTTAAAAAATGGTTTTTAAAAAAATGGCTGCTGAAAATTCCCTTTACTTGTAAAATTCCTTTTACAGCTTCCCTTCGAGGTCCGCACACATGTTCTGTCATTAGGCGTGAGGCTTGCTCACAACCCTGGATGCCCCTTTATCACATTATTCATTTGCTGGAAAACACAGGTCAACACAGTTTGTAAATAACATTTTTAGAAGTCTGAAGGCCAGCCCTGGTCGGGTGGCTCAGTCAGTTGGCGCTTCATCCCGTGTACCAAAGCGCTGAGGGTTCGAGTCCTTGTCAGGGAAGACACCTAGGCTGCGGGTTCAATCCCCGGTCGGGGCGTGTGCGGGAGGTGACCCACTGGTGTCTCTGTCTCTCTCTCTCTCTCTCTCTCTGTCTCTCTCTCTCTCTCTCAACCTTCCTCTCTCTCTAAAATCGGTGAGTACATCCCCTGGTGGGGATTAAAAAACACTCCGAAGACCCAAACATCGTCACTACCAGCAGGGTCCTCAGATGACAGTGTGCTGCACAGTGTCCCCTTTCTGGGGCGTAAGGAAACCCAACTTGTAGTCACAACTGTTGATGACTTTACAATGGAAGCACTTTTATCTTATTTGTGAATTGATCATCTTCTAGCACTGAAAAATACATATACCGACGGATTAAACATGATGATGAAAATACCAAAATTAACATTTTCATGGTGACATTTAAAATAAATACTAAAATATGGGAGTTGAACATTGGTGAAATTATTTTAAATATCAAGTGTACTGTTAGCACATTTTTCCCCTTGTGGAGAGATGAGTTTGTATTTAGAATTCTAATTTCCTGAATTTAGAATTCTATAAATTTCCCATGACACATTTGTAAAATTATTTTGAAGAAATTAAGCAAACCAATGGAAGATTTCTTCATTTTACAGTTTTGTATAGACATGAGCCAGTACTACAGAAGGAGAAGGAAAATTAACAATTTACGTTAATAATGAGCTTGGTGCTAATTAAAATTCCATCAAATTTCTTTCTAAGTTCAATTTTGCCATCACACAGTACCCTATAAATATGCACTTTATTTAAAAGCCTGCAGTTTTAGCTTCGGTAAGAAGTACGCCCTCGGGCCTCTCACCTGGCCTTGGGCACACCCGGGTCCCTGCGCCACGCGGGTGCGGCTGAGGGCCAGGCACCGCCTCCGTTTCCCCTCAGGGGGCAGGACCCCAACCTGGAGGTCCCCAAGGTCCGGCTGCTAATGACATGCCACTTCCGCGGGAGAAGCCACCCGCAAGTCCGGATGCGCAGCCCACCCTTCCAGTTGGCGACGTCCCGCTCTGAGCGAGTGTCCCCACAAACCCAGCGGAGACAGGCCAGCCTGTCCCTGTCCGCGTCCCCGGAGAACACAGCCACTGGGGTTTCTTGGCTGCTCTTCCACAGAATTTTAAAATACGAAAACATTTTAATTTTAATTTAATTTAATTTTAGTTATAATTTTAATTTTTGAATTTAAAAATACGAAAATACCGTGTCACCGACAAACGCCGAGCAACGCACGCAGAGGCAGGGCGTGCGCTCCCCGGACACCCGGGGAGGAGGCCCCGGCAGGTGGACGGGCGCGGGCAGGGCTGCCGCTGTGGGTGGGGGGTGCGGGGACGGGACGGGCGAGCTATCGCGAGACTGGGTTCCGGACTCGCGTGGCCCCAGCCGGGCCCTTGAGGGGGTCTTCACTCGCCTGGTCCCTTGGAGCCGCTTCAGGGCGCAGCCCCTCGAGACCCTCTGGGGGCAGCGTCGCCGCCCCTGGTGCCACCCAGGCATTTCGGGATTCCGGCCACCAGTGGGGCCCCGAACGGCCCGGAGGTAAGTCCCCGGCTTAGCGGCAGAGGCGACCGAGACCCAGTTCTCACGTCCCACGCCGAAGCCCAGCAGCCCTCGCTGGGTGGACAGAAAGAAGCCCCCTCCTACCTGCCGCCGCGGGTGGCGCTGGTTCCCGGCCAGGGGTCCTTCCACCTGTGCGCAGGGACACCGGTGCGGGCGTGGTTCTCCGGGTGGCGCGGCGGGGACCCAGGCGAGCTGCGCGCGAAGACCTGGCTGCCGGGGCTGGTCGCAGGGGGAAATGGTCAGTCGGGGGACAGAGGGAGTTCGAGTCAGGGTCAGCGCCGGCGCTCTGCTGTCGGTCCCGTTAGGGGCGCGGACCCTTGCACCGGGTCCCCATGTCAGCCGTGCTGTCGCTCCATCTGGCTGCGCAAAGGTGTGGCGGGTGGCATCCCTCTGCTGCCTTCCTGGGCCTGGAGCAGCAGCACAGCTGAGCCCTGGGTGCTACGACCAGTGTGACCGGTCTCTGCGGTCAGCAGACACCCGGCTTCGCTCCGAAGGTGAGCCAGGCCTCCAGACCCCATGGCCCTTAATGCTGAAGGGAGTGCAGGGAGCAGGAGGCAGATGGGTCAGGGCGCTGGGGAGGCCGGCGAGAACCGAAAGGAGAGGAGAAATAGAGGCCGTGTGGGGAACGAGGGTTCTGTGTGCTTACACAGCGACTGTGCCGCTTAGCCTCCATCCCCAGGTTTTGAGCCGACGAGGTGTCCCCTTCGAGAGTGAAAACTCCAACGTTTCTGTTCTTCGCTTGTTTACAGAAGGAGCGAGAGCTGTCTGGAATGGACGTTTAGAAACAGCCTGTGTCACGGGTTTAGAGTTACACGTGGGGACTTTCTTTGTGACCTCACCTTTGTGTTCAGATTCAGTGTTTTTGAGCAGGAATTTACAAGAACTGAATTATAGGTTGAAATTTACTTTGAACAGTTCTTAATAGATTGAGCAAAATATATTAGGAAGAACACAAGGGAGAGGATACCTTAAAAATCATTAAAAACCGTAACAGCATTAGAGAACTTTATGTATTATGGATAATTATGGAGGCACAACACTGTCCTGCATTTTCACACCTAATTTAAAATGTTTGCACATTTTCTGAATCGGTCCAGTAGCTACATATGCTGGTGCCCTGCTATAGGGTTTTGTTGTTGTTGTTGTTGTTTGTTTTTAATCTGAGGTCTTTTTACCGCCCGGAGTCACTGCTGCCCGTTTCCCCCTCCGTGCTAGTCCAGGCGCCTCCCCCACAGGTGTTGGCTTGCCTGTCCCTCCTTCATTTCAAAGGTGTTTTCTAGTTTCTTCTTGGGACTTCATTATTGACCCATTGGTTGTTTAGGCATGCGTTCATCATTTCCACATATAGTTTGAGTTTTTGTTTTTGTTGTTGAATGCTGATTCCGCCACGGCATGAGGGTATACATTGTACTGTTTCAGTTATTTTAAATTAACCTAAACGTATTGTATGGCTTCAGATGTGGTCTCTCCTGGGCTGTGGTCTGTGTGTGCTGGCAAACGAGCTGTATTCTGTTCTGAGGTGGAAAGTTCTATGGACGCCCGTCCCGGTTTACAGTTATGGCCTCTGGCATTGTTCAGATCTCCTATTTCTTTGTCGATCTTCTGCCGAGTTGTCCAATTGACCTGAAAATTGAATACTGGGATCAGCTACTCAGTCGTCTATCTCCCTCAGTTCTTCCATGTATTTCGTATTTCTCTCAATTTTTATTTCATGTATTGTTTTGTTTTTATGTGCATATATTTTTGCAATCATTATATTTTCCTGATGGATTGTCTGTTTTTGTTTCTGAGAATCTTCTTTATTTCTAATAACGTTTTTGGTTTAAATCTACTTTGTTTGATACCGGCATAGTTTCTCCAGCTTTCCGAAGGCGGCTATTTGCATGACGTATATTTTCATTTCTTTATTTTCCACCTGTAAGAATATTACACGTAAAGTGTGTCTCCTATAGACAGTGTAGAGTATGATCTCACTATATAGTTTTTTTAATACAGGCTAACAATCTCTGCCTTTTAGTTGGATAGATTAACAATGTATATTTAAAGCATTTTATATATATAGTTGGATTCAGGTCTGCCATTTTATTTCATTTTTTGGTCTTTTCATGTCTCATGTCCTTTTAAACTTTCTTTGAACTTCACTGCTCTCCTTGGCTGTAAATGAGTACTTTCAGTACACCGTTTTAATCCCTTTGAGGGTTTTTAACTATCTTAATCGTGTCTGTTCTCTCGTGGTTACTCGGGGGCTTGCCCTACACGTTTTCACCGGCCAGGACCCACTTCAGATCGAAGCAGCTCAGTCGCAGCGGACACACGCTCGTTTCTCCTGTGCCGCGTGGCCGCCCCGCCCCCCTTGCTGCTGTTTTCAGGGCACCTGGTGCCTTTACGTGTGGTGTGTCGTAAACCCAAACAAGTGTTGGCAGCATCACCTTACATAACTCTGCGTCTTCCAGCGAAGAGGATGTCAGAAAGAAGAACGAGCGTGTCTAGAGTTCGGTGCGTGAAGCTCACTCCGCCTCTCTGGTCTTCTCCCGCTGTCCCTGTGGACGCGCTCTGCTGGGCAGTGCCACCGCCGAGCTCCGGGGTGGCCGGGCTCCTGCCCACCGCCACGCCGCTGCTACTGTCAGATGCATTTCTTTCCTACATGTCACAGGCAGTGCAATAGAAGTACACACCTGTTTCTTAAATTTAACTTCTTTATAAATGAGTCAAGGGGAGACAAGAGGAGACAGACACAATCACACTGTTGCTACGTGCACACGATTACTTGAAGGGGCCTCTGTGTGCGTGTGTGTTCAAACCGCCGCCGGAGGCTCTGGCTTTCAGCCTGCGGAACACCCTCCAGTCACTCTGCAAGGCTGTGTCCCCGCGATGGGCTCTCTC
Organism: Trachops cirrhosus; assembly: GCA_028533065.1. Lineage (NCBI taxonomy): Eukaryota > Metazoa > Chordata > Mammalia > Chiroptera > Phyllostomidae > Trachops > Trachops cirrhosus. The sequence continues at coordinate 1,178,956 of CM052545.1, forward strand.
CCTCAGTGGTAGCTAGCGTTTGGAAATGTCTTTCCTCCGCCTGCATTTCTGAAGGGTGATGGTTCTGGATATCAGACTCGGGAGTGACGGTTTCCCTCTTTGAGCACTCGGATAATGCCATCCTGCGACCTTTCGGCTCCATCGTTTCTGATCATAAATCAGCTGTGAATTCTCATCATAAATCCGCTGAACTAATGAGGGTATGTCTCTCACTCCTTTCAAGATTTCCTTTGTCTTCGTCTTTTAACATTTTAGGTAATGAAGACCCCAGGAGGGCTCTCCTAGCCTCTCTGCAGGGTTCTCTATCAGACTGGCCCACCGCCTTTGCGAGTAGGGACAGCAGGGAGGAGGGCTCGGTGGCCAACGCAAGGCGAGCCTTCGGTGGTGGGAGCTGTACCGCACAAAGCAATTGGCGGGGGCACAATTTAGGAGGCGGAGCCTCTGCAGCAAAGTGAACGCAGCTCCTCTTGCCTGGAGCAGAGCTTTTGCAGCGTCCAGCTGACAGCAACGAGAAGGGCTGGCGCCCTGTCCCTTCAGGAGAGGCCATGGCCTCTGGGGGCTGGAGGGAGAGGAGGTCTCATCTTCTTGGACACCTGTGCGGACAGCTGAGCTCTGTCCCCGCTGAAACGGTGGGGGCAGAAAGGGGTCACGACTCAAACGCCATGGACTCTCACTATCTTTATCAAGATTTAATGTATTGTCTTGATTAGGTATTTCTTCCTCTGCTGCATTTCCTCGGGGTAACTTCCGGATGCTTTGGCTAGCTCTGTGAGCAGTTGTCACCACATAGGCTGTTGATGTCCCTGGACAAACGCTCCGCTGTCCCTCACCCCTTAACCGAAGCTCATGTCTGACCCTGGGAAAAACAGGCCCCGACACGAGTGTGTAGACAATAACCCCCGGGAGAGAAAGACGGCCTCGGTCCGACAGGGTGGACGAGAGAACGAGAACCGCAGGCTGCTAGGGACACGCCGGCTACGCCCCAGGAGTCGGAGGTGCTGTCGATCAAAGCTGTGACTTTTCTCTGGGCCCCCAACCTGCCCGCTGTTCCCAGCAGGCGCTGAGGAAGCAGAGCGCTGGGAGTGGGTGTCAGAGTTCCGTCCCCACTGCTCTCAATCCGGGGCATGAACGTGTGTGCCGTCGCTCCGTGGAAAATTGGGGTGCGTGCGTGTGTTTCTGTCATGCATGCACAGTACAGATTTGCTGATGATCGATGTGTTAGTTTACCGTTGAGCTTTGCTAAATATCGTAAACACTATAAATCTCTGCTAATTTACATATTTTTGCAGAGTTCCTGCTTCTGTTTTCACAGACCTGTATCTTTTAATGTGGTTGCATGATACTTCATAAAAAGGGTAGCTGCATGCATTCACTCATTCAAGTTATTGCGTTATGTGTCTGTTTTAACAACAGCGGAGCAGAGTAGCCTGAGATAGCCGCCCCCCACCCCGAGTTCTAGGTCCGTCCGAGGAACCGAGACCAAGGGTTTACGCGGGGCGGGCTCCCCTTTGGGCCCGGGTCCCACCAGGGCGCGGTAGCCCAGCAGTCTGCTTCGCGCAGTGATCCTAACGACCAGTCCTCCGCCCTGATGAATCACTCCTCGTTATTTCCGAAGTTTATTTCGCTGTGAGTAACTGAGATGGATGAGCTCCGCGATCAGCCATCTGTTCTCACTTGCCGTTATCACAGCAGCCTGAATTACTGCGAACATTTTTCAAACCGCTCCCCCACGTTCCCGTGTTAGCCTATATTCCAAGTTGCACACTGTCTAACATCACGTAGGTCCCCTGTGTTCCTTCAGGGAAACATCACAGGAAAAGTAGCAGCCACCATATTTACTCTGTGAATATTTCTCATCAAATATTTGGGAACTGTTACCGTTGATTCTGTGATCAACCAACCATGAACTTTTTACTCAATGGGTTTAGAGAATTTAGGGGCACTGTGACGTGGTCTTTGAGGATACACATAATATCTGAAGATGTTGATAAGTTAAATATGTAAATATTTACATACATATCTCTAGATGTAACTCTATGTGTGTGTATACATATACACACACACGTATCTGGTTACTGTGATTAATCACGACTTCAGCGGCCTTCTCCAGCTTGCGGAGCTCCTGCATCCCTTGCCCCGCAGCCCGTCCCCCCGTCTTCAGGGCCAGCGCGGTGGCCGTCTTGCTCTTGCTGCCGTGGCTCTGGGTCTCCGTAACTAGGAAAGATGGCCTGCTTCCTAATGACCTGTGATGGATCGTGCTCCCTGGGAGCGCCCATGACCGCGTGTCCGTCTCTAACGGTTTAGGCTTAATTGTATCTGCCAGGTCCCTTTTGCCATATAAGTTAACACCTTCCACACTTCCTAGGGTTCGTGTCAATATCTTTGGGGACCATTATTGTGTACGAATTCTCACAGAATATGAGACCTAGCTTACAATATCAAAAGGCATTTGTTTCAAAATTTGAAAAACTACAAATGCTTTCTTTAGGCTTAACTTCAATCATGCAATTAATGTTTTCAAATTAATATTGGGTAAGCATAGATGTTTGACAATCAATAAAATGATTAACTATAAAAGAAAACATTTAGAGATTTGTCTTTGTTGAAATTGAGGATTTTGATCACCAAAAAGCATTATTATGTTTACGAAAAGACCAGCCAGGGCTCATATCCAGGTTAAGAAAGATGCCACTATGGATCAGTTGTAAATGGTTAGAGAACTCAACAGAAAAATCAAAATGCTCGACCACTCACTTCGCAGGGAATACCAGAAGGTTCCTGTGAGCCCCCACAGTGGTGTTCATTACCGATGGTCACAAGGAAAATGCAAATTAAAACCTCTGTCCTCATACCTGGCATGGAGCTACAATATAAAAGAAAAGACAGTGGCAACGTTGATGAAAATGTGGAGTGACTGGGACTTGGACACGCCGCTTCTGAAGGTGTCGGCTGGGGAGCCGCTTTGGAATACAGGGCGGCGGTCCATGCTGACCCTGAGTGTGCGCCTCCCTCCTGACCCTTGTGTCCCCTCCAAGCCGCGTGTTGGAACCCAGCACCGATGTCATGGAGAGACATGGAGGGAAAGGTCGTGATTCACCTTTAATGCCCATGTGTAGTAGCGTCAAAGGTGGGACCACCAAGTCTCCATCAGCATGGAGATAAACGAGCTGTGAGCCCTGGCTGGCGTAGCTCAGTGGATTGAGCGCGGGCTGCGAGCCAAAGCATCGCAGGTTCGATTCCCAGTCAGGGCACATACCTGGGTTGCAGGCCAGGTCCCCAGTGGGGACCACATGAGAGGCAACCACACATTAATGTTTCTCTCTCTCTCCTTCTCCCTCCCTTCCCCTCTCTAAAAATAAATAAATAAAATCTTTAAAAAAAAAAAAACGAGCTGTGGTAGATTAACACCATGGGTCGGTCCACATAAAAGCAGAGGGCACCAGGGCCAGCTCAAAGCAGTGTTCAGTGCCTGGCTGCATCTATAGGAAGTTCAAAAACGAGCGTCCGTCTCCGCTGCTAGAAGCCAGCGTCACGGCTGCTTCTGCAGCTGGTTTCCAGACGGGCTGTGACATGGGAGAAACTGGCGGAGCTGAACTCTCGTGTGTCCTGGTCTGGGTGGCGGACACCTCCGGATGACTACACAGGAACCCTTACTGAACCACACCGCACGGCAGGGCAGGTAACATCGGTGCGTTCTACTTCGGCACGCAGTGTTCCAACTGAAAATAAAAAGAACCCCTGGAGGTGGCATTTCTTTGTTCCGTGCTGTTGTCAGCACTGTGTCGGAGATGCAGGGAATAACCTCCTCGTGGGTCGTGACAGAGGGGCTGGCCCTTCTGGGACTCACAGGACTCCAGCTCCAACAGCCGAGACGGGGCCCCGCCCTCTGCCCTCTGCGCACTGAACTGTTCGATTCCCGATTCCCGCGGAGGGTGGTCGGGTTGTTACCAGCGCCTCCGCTGGGCACCAGCGTACCCAGCAGACTACGTGTCGGTGTGTAGTGCGCCTTTGCTCCTGCAGGCCCTGTTCCTTCCCGGGGGCCTGGGTCAGCGTTCCTTCCCCCCACTCTCTTCATTCAGTGTGGGGGTTGCAGTCAGGCCCCGCCCACTGAAATCGCTGTTCTCACTGTGCATCCGCCCTGCTGTTCCCTGACCTACACAACGGTTTCTTGTGCTTGGTGCACACCAGCGTTCCCTCTGCGGGCTGTGAAGTGCCATGGCTGCTGACATGGGCTTGATGTCATGTGGCCACCATCACAGTAGCGTGTAGAACGGTCTCAAGAGTCCTAAAGATCTCCTGCATTTTAGGTAGTAACCCTCCCTCCCCCTTGAACTCCTGGTAGCCACTCATCTTTCCCTGTTTCTGCAGCTTGGTCTTTTCTGGAACGTCATATAAATAGCATCACATGGTACAAAGCCTTTTGGGGTGGGCTTGCCACACTACCCAGCATGCATGAAAGGCCCCCCGTGCTTTGCACAGATTGCCGGCCCGTTCTTTTCATCGTCACCAGCCGGGTCTGTGGGCGCACCTGGCTTTTGTTAGTGCTGGTGTTGTTGCTCTGTTTTTTTTGTGGTTGTTGTTTCTGTTTAATCCATTTACTTACTGAGTGACTTTCAGTCCCACTCGTACATACCTCGCAATCCAGTTCGTGGGCTAGATGGTGAGACGAGGCTGAGATCCGAGAGGAACTGCACTTGTCTGTCAGTGTGGCTGCCCGTTCTGCATTCCCACGAGCAGGCAGCCAGGGCGCCCCTCGCCCCAGACCCCCGCCGGCCACCCCAGTGCGGCTGTGTTGGTTCTGTTCTGTTTTACAGCTGTTTCCACAGGCATATGCCGTTGGTGTCTTCGTCTCTAACCACCCAGTGAAAGTGTTGGTATAGTTACATGCTTACTTACCATTTTCATATGTTCTTTTTGAAGTGTTTGCTCCTATTTGTCACCCATTTTTAATTGGATTGTTTGTTCTCTTATTACTGAGTTTTAGGTAATCATTATATATTTCAGATGCAAGTTTATTAAAATCTGTGTGTTCTGCAATATTTTCTTCACGTCTGTGCCCAACCCTTTGTTTTTCCTATGAGCATAGCTTTAATATTTTCTAATGCTGTCTTTTCAGAATTGTACATCGAAGTACCTTGTGGAGAATATTTCTCGTTTTGCTTACTGTTTTTGGATTCTGAAAGCTGAATTTTATCACTTATGGAAATTTTATGTGTATCCTCTTACCCTTTAAAATTGCCTCCTTTCTGTTTTACCAGCTTTGTATTTCTGATCATGAAACTTCTGTTATTCAATTATTATAACTTCTTAGAGTAATCCTTGAAGTTTCTAGTCTTGTTACTCTTTCTGTTGTCTTTGGCTTAATCTCACCTCTCAAAGCATCTCTCATCCTTGTGTGCATGCGCCGTCTTCTTCACGTGGACGCAGCATCTGCCTCTTTTATTCCGGAGATGTGGGGTGTCCTGTTTTCCTCTGCCGCACACGGCATCTCCATGCCTGCCTGCTTCCCTTCCACTGCCTGTTAGCTCTTCACATTTGATTGATGCCTAGTTCAGTTCAAGTAAACAATCGTCTTAATTACCTTTGAAAGGATGTGAAACATTTATTTGTAACTCTGTATTTTGAGTTTCAAAAAGAAACTGCTGATGACTTGAATCAAAAAGACGAAAATACCCCAATTCTCTGATAGCCTCCCCTGGGCTGGGGTCGGCACTCTGATTTCGCCCACCAGACGCCACTGGGGTGCCTTGTTGGCTTGTGCGTTACAGAACCACCTTTAATTAGCTTCTATTTATTTTATGTTCTTGATCAATATGCCATCTTTACCATGTGATTTGTATGAACAATTTACCTTGCCTTTAACAGGCTAAGAATCATTTCCTTTCTGGTCAACGAGGTAGCTGATCACCTTTAAAAAATGCATAAGGTTAATGAGGAGGAGGGAGAAAACGAGGATGAACAAAAGGAAAAGAGGAAGATGAGTAGGAGAAGAAACACACATAGAAATTGAAAAGGAAGAAGGCGTGTAAGGGGAACCGTGATTATGTAGAGAAGCACTTCAGGTGGGCAGTGGCCAGCGCCTGAATGTGGGCCGTCATTATGATTAGAATATAACTCTCCCACGACATATTCCATATCTCAAAAACTCGAGTAAGAAATGATCATTCTGTTGCAATATTTTAGAAATATGATAAAAAACAGATTTTTAATTAAGTTTTAAATGACTTTTTCTTTGGGATGTTTCATTTCCACATTTTAAATTTTTCATTTTTTAAGACACGAACACCATTTTTCATTAGTTAAATCTACTTTTTCAGCACTTTGTGGGTGGAATTATTGAAACATTGCCAGGCCAGGCACTATTTTAAAACGTGCAATAGCTGGCACATTTGGGAAATTTATAGATTTAGAAAAATAATTCAGATACGAAGGTGACCACAAATATTGACTTAGTGAACAGGGTAGTTTACAATGTTGTAATATCTATATTTTTAACGATAAAAGATGTTCTGTTAGTCATTATTATTGTGTGCTCATCAAAATTTTCACAGTCTTTGACCGGGAATTAGGAAGTAAAGATTAGTACAAGGAGCCTGTGTTAATATGAAAAGCCTATTCAGATTAGAGGCAGCTATAGTCACCAGTATAATTTGCATATATATCCAGCATGGTCTAAAGCAATGGATTTCTTTCACAGGTCTGCGCTTTGGGAGAATTACCAGTTTCAGCAAAAGCGAGAGAGAGCTTTAGAATTTTTGGAATTATACCATGTGCACATCAGCTCATTTGTTTTATAGAATCCTAAAGTGAGACCAGTCCATCATTTCTAACATGTGTAGGTTCCCTAACCAAAAAAACTGTTTTGAATTATTCTGGAGCTGAGAAAAATATCTAAAAGTAGAAAGCATAAAGAAACCGATCCAACTGCAGAAAGAAAAATAAATTATTTGCAATTTGCAGAAGTCAAACAGAATTTTGAAGTATTATTTGTTAAGTTTGCCCAAAGCCATCAAATAATATAGAACGGTTCTTTTTAAGTGAGAGGATTCCTATCAAAATTCAATTTTTAAATGATTATGTTACAATATTAATGGAAACATAATTTATACTAACTCGGGCAGAAGCATCAGTAAGATAGCAAACTGGAGACGGTAGCAATAATATACAAGGGTCTATCTTTCAGAACTCTATGCTGCCAAATTAAACTTTGGATGGAGGTTGATGTCCCATTTGATTCTATAATTATTGACTTGGCCGCGAGCTTGCTTTGCGCTGAGGGCGGCCATGAGTGATGGTCCAGCTGCTGCTGGCAGCTGGAAGGGCTGCAGACCAAGCAACAGTTTCAATTCCTGTGGAAGGTCCTCTGAGCGAGTGAGGTAGAACGGGGCGCTGCTGGGTCTGGTGGCCGACCGTAGGAATCTGACCACATGCGTGCAGCTGTTAATGTTCACAGCTGAATACCGCTAATTAAAAGTCATAATGAGTGTGCTGCCACTTCAAAACTGAGGATTCCAAGTACTCTTACATTTTTCTTCCTTTTTGTTTAAAAACCTATGTTTTAAGTGGTGGAAAATTTTTTTAAATGAATAACTATTTTGCTCAGGAGCTAGTTAAAAAAAATTTTTTTTTTGCTTAATGGGTATAAACTAGGAATTACATTAATATTGTACATTTTTACATAAAAGTAAGTACCTGCAACCTAGCAGTTCCTACATTAATATGCTTATCTTCTCTGTGACACGGAGTGAAATTTAAACCTCGCTAGAGGAGAAGAGATTAAATTATTAAATATAAGTGCACCCAATGAATATTTAACAGTTTAAGGTGTAGATTGGCTTATTTAAAACATTTAATATTGTATTATCCTTTAAATCCGGAGATTATTAATTTGTTATGAATTCGTATATGTGTATTCTAGAATGGGCAATATCATCACTATGGCAGTACAAATAAAATGTCTTTCGACCTCTGTTATTGAACAAAAACGCATCGTTGTCCACGCAAGTTAGACAGCGTCTGTAAGACCCACGTGACTCCCAGTGTGCGAACGCAGAGGCAGAATGATTAGGAGCCAGGCCATCCGCCCCTGCTGCCACTGGGTGGTGGCCGGACAGCGAGTTTACTTTCTCTTGAAACTCTGTGAGCTCCGCAGACAGTGCCCCCTCGGTGAAGGGGTGGGGCTTGGGCTCTCCCCGCCCGGAGGCCGTGAGGTCGTTTGCACACGGTGTGCGGGCCACGTGCAGCCACGCCGTGGCCTGATGGTTCTCTCTCTGACAGGCCTGTCACTCACTCGTCACACTTCCCGGAGGCGTCGGTTCCCCTCTCCCTCTCTCCCCACCGCCAGCCGGCTCCTCATTCTTGACAGAAGGCTCTGAAGACAGAAGCCTCCTGCACTTCTGTCTGTTTGTGATCCTCATTTAAATGATGTATTCAGGAGCTGGCAGAGGCGCCGCGCGGAGCCTGGCACGGCGCGCGGGGCGGCGGGGCCGTGCGGCAGCCCCGGGCGCCCAGGGCTGCAGCTATTAATATCGGTTTTGCCACGAGGCAGCTCCCCACGCTGACAGCGGGCACAGGCACACTGCCTGCGTGCCCACCTGCTGACCAGCCCTGCAACGCCACTGATGTTACTACGTTTCAGGGACTCACCCTTCCACTGAAAAGGTCGGTCTTTTCCTATGGAGTGGAGAAGTAGAAAAATTAGCTGGATGCTAATATATCTCTTACTGCAATTCATCAGACTAAACCAACAAAAATAATGAAAATGTGGTAAAATGTGTGACTCCCCCCCCGAAATTATCAACTGTACAAATGACCACGATTTTGCCCATGAATTTGTCTTACGAGTACAATAAAACTGCGCAGAAGGATAGTGTGGATCGTGCTTCCAAATCTTAGACTTCAGAAGTGTGTAAGGGTTTTCACAAAATAATTTGGACTTAGAGACCGTTAAGATTTTTAATGGCTGTAAATCTTGTTTGAACACCAAAGTGTTTTTCATGAAAGAGAAAACAAGAGGACATTGTGTTTTATAACAACATATATCCTCGGATGAGCGTTGTGGCAGGCGCGCAGGGCACCACCGGAGGGAAGGGCCCGGAGGCGGGGGAAGGGCCCGGAGGCGGGGGAAGGTGCACGCTTGAGCCTGGGGGCCTGGCTGGAGGACCCCAGCCCTGCACAGCGAGCCCCGCCCCTCGGGGGCTGTCAGCACGCACAGTTCCCAGAGGAGAATTTGCGCAGGGAAATCTCACTGCCACCTTCTGGTGGTTACATTCCGTGGGGCGCCCTTGGCGTCACCTCTTCCCTAGGCTCACGGGCCAAGTGTGCAACCTCAGCAATGACCTTCCTCCAGCCCTTCCTCACGGAGTTGCTGCGGGCCCTGTGGCCCTCACTGTGGCAGGCCACCTGGCAAGGGTGCGCCCATGGGCTGGACCATCAGGGGGCAGACACCCCAGGTGGGCTGGGCCTGCAGCCGGAGGGTAACCGGGTGACCAGTCCACGCACTGCTTAGAGGTACTGTTCACTCGCTCCGCTATCTCAGCACAATTCCCCTCAAATTCAACTCCTTCGTGTACCAATCTTCAGACTTGGTCAGACTTTCTCACGCTTGGCGGGTCCCGCAGGGTGTGTGACACAGGCACAGTGCTGCCACCGCAGTGCGCACGCCGCACAGACCAGCCCTAAACGAGGCGTCAGACCTGCTCCCAAGCAGGTGCCCGCTGCCCTGGTCCTACAGGGCTGCCCTGGTCCCTCGGGCCGCGGCCGCCAGCCCGTGCTCTGCTCCGCCCTTGGCGCCAGGAGCAGAAGCACCGCGTGCCCTGGCTGCGTCTGGGGCGCCCCTCTCACCTCTCTCATCCTCACGCTTTCTCTGCTGGGAAGCTACCAGAACGTTACCCCACACTCTCCAAGCCTGCTCCGCCTCCCTCTCCCGTGACCCTGCGGTCTGTGGCACGGCGACTGAACCGAGGTTGGCCTCGGGCGCCTGCCCCACACACACTGCCGCTTCCAAACCAGGTGTGCGCGTTCCTTGTCAGAAACAAACCAGCCAGCCGGAGTGACAGCGCGTGGGAAGGAGACGTGCCTTGCCCTCTCTATTCACTCCTCCTGGTCCGTGTAGTCCACAAACCCCCAGACCACTGGCTCCTGTGTACCTAAGACTTAAGGCACTTGCTCTCTGTCTTCTCTAACCCAGTACTATCCGAGGTCACCATCTAAGGAGACAGGTTGGCCGTCAACCTGAGCTCCCTGTGACTGCTGGTCCCATCTGCGATGTTATCGCCCTGTCCTCTTGGGCATCAGAGAGGCAGAGGGCAGAACAGTGGTCGCCAGGCTGTGGGGGAGCAGAAAATGGGGAGTTATCAGAAACAGCACCAGCTTCGGTGAGGCAGCTGACTCGCTCGCGATGACTGTAGTTAACGAGGCCATACTGTGCGCTTAAAAACCGAATCACTAGAGGATGGGGGGAACGTCGTGCACGCGATGAATGTGTTCCTGGCGTAGACGGTGAGATGGTTTCACAGGTCCAGACTTCCATCCCAAGTCAGCAAGTTGTACACACTAACTGTGGGCAGTTCTGTGTATCAATCACATTTCAGTAAAGCGGTTCACAATCTATCAATACCGGGGGTTTCATTGAATCTTACGTAGTTGAAAAATATTGAGATGCAAGATGCGACTATAAATTTTTTAACGATGTTGATCCATAAAAAAATAGAGTGAATCAAAAGCAGTAGTTGTGGGGCAATGCCACACATCTCAGCAGAGTACAAATTCTCAAGGAGGGCCTGCAGAGTTCACGCCGCTAGGAACTTGACGCTCTGCTGAGGCTTCGCACTCGTTTACGGGGGCGCAGAGTCTGCGAAATCGTTAAATGCTTTGCATTCTGTGTGATGCTGCCACCATGCAGGATTTCTTGTGGAAAGTGACTTCCTGTGCTAATTGAACGAGCAGAGGCTCTCCGCATATGTGCCGAAGCATTTCCTCCTGTTATGCTTGGGTCTGCTCCAGGCTCATCCGAGACTGGAAAACTGACTTTGGGTGAGTCTACAGTTGCCACCGAAATACCGATTCCGTCAGATATGGAAAGTTTTACATATGCCTTGTGTAACGTGAGGGAGAAATGTGTCGACTTGAAAATGTTAGCTAATTCACAAAAGTATAGGAACGTGTGTTTTGTGTTTAGCATTATGTAGATAATATTTTATGGAAGGGTGCAGCCATAAGTTGGCATTTGAATGATACTGTTTCTAAATTTTTCAGCAGCTTTTTAGTTTGAACATATATAGTTTGATGTGATACTAAATTACAAAATGTAAGAAATGTGTCATAGCTCTATGGTAAATAAAGAGGAGGAAAAATTGGATCGCCGAAATCATGAAGAGCACTTTATGAAGCTCTCGTGAGTAACACTAGTAGGTTCTCAGTGATATAAAGCTAAATGAAAAATGTAAGTATGTAATACTGACTGCCGTATTTTTCACGTCATCTGTATTGCATTCATGTCAGTATTTTTATATCAAATAATTGCTTATCACTGATTTATGTTTACCAAAATTAGATTAAGAATATTCTCCATTTATAATAATTTGCTCTGAGCTTATCTAGCACATCATGACCTGTAGAAACAGTGCTTTGCCCTGGCCAGTGTGGCTCAGCGGATTGAGGCTTGGCCTGCGAAGCAAAGGGTCTCCCGATCCATTCCTGGCCAGGGCACCTGCCTCAGTTGTGGGCCAGGTCCCCAGTAGGGGGCGGGCAAGAGGCAACCACATATTGATGTTTCCCTCTCTCCTTCCCTTCCTCTCTCTAAAAATAAATAAGTAAAATCTCTTAAAAATAAATAAAACAAGGTCAAAAGAAACTTAAATTAGAAAGAAACAGTATTTCCATGAAGGAAAGCATTGTGGTTCACAGAGTAGATCCAATTGAAGATATCAATAATTTATTTCCTCCATAAATGTAACTTTAAATAATATCAGGTAATTTCATTAAAGAATAAAAACACATCCTGCTGTTTTGCCAAATTCACTTATTAGGTCTAGCAATTTTTTGTGGAGTCTATAGAGTTTTCTAGGTACACTCATGTCATCTGCAAACAATGACAGTTTTACTTTCTCCTTTCCAAGTTGGATCTTTTATTTCTTTTTCTTGTCTGATTGCTGTGGCTAGGACTTCCAGTACCATGTTGCACAGAAGTGGTGAAAGTGGACATCCTCGTCTTGGTCCTGATCTCAGGGGGAAAGGTTTTAGTTTTCGCCCATTGAGTGTGATGTTGTCTGTAGGTTACTGGCTTATGGCACACGAGATTTCCAGGGGGAGGCAACACTGCCCCTCGCTCTGTGGGGAGAAGACGGCGGGAAGGCCCTGTTTGGCCCCTGCTGCACTCTGACTGCCCCATCTCCTCCCTCTGCTGTTTTTGAACTGTACCCTTTGCCAGTAATTAACTGCATCTAGAAACATAACAGTTTCCAGGGAGTTCCGGGAGCACTTCAGGTAGGTTATCAAACCTGAGGGTGACTCCTGAGAGTCAGAACTGATGTTTAGTCTTGTGTTCCTTCAAGCTTTCTAGTTGGCCTTCTCAGCCCAACACACTTTTTTAAAAAAAATCTAAAATGTAACTAAGGTTAGTTTGCTGATGGATTTTGTTGAAGTCCTGGGAATGGTGGAGGAGAATTATTGCACAGACAGGAAATGGCTTTTCCATCCACAGGAACTTCCTGTGGTTGACTTCAGTTCTGGAATCTCCAGCCATGTACCTGGTCTGATCTTGCTCCTCTGACCAGGCTTGCCCAAGGCCTGTGTTTGCATAAACAAAGGTGTAATCTGGTGTCTTGTCATATAACGCCACATCTGTCTTCCTAGAAGTGGAATTCAGCTTTCCTAGGGAGACAAGGCTAAGTACTGGCATTCTTCAAAATAAATACAGAAACAGAGGAGGGAGGTAGGGAGGGAGGGGGAAGGGAAGAACTGATTCTATGCTCTTCAGTTCTCTCACCAAAATAGTCTGTAAATTCCTCGATGGACAGTTCTTCTTTTCCTAGAATGAGATTTGATTCAAAATAGATTATCAAGCAATGAAATAGGTAAAAATAATGAAAAGAATATTTATGAATCTCTACTGATACAAATAGATGACTGAGCAAATAAGTAAATAGAAAGAGTGGGTCCCAATACAATAAATATTAAATGAATGAGGGAATTTAAAAAACCGCCATTACCACAGAGACAAAATCCGCTGGATTATAGAAGCAAGGAAAGAAACTTTCTAAGGAGAAACATAATACTTGCAAATTCCAAAATGATTTCTTTGGAATATTTTCTAAATGCTGTGATGGTTTTAACATGTCCTTGAATTCTCCGGAAGACCTTGCTCCCGAGGGCAGCCTGTCACGCTCCACACTGAGTTTGGAGTGAACCCAGCGACTCCTTCCTGGACACAAGGAAGTGGAAAAATAGTAGTTTTACTTCAGAGAAATCTCACAGACATGGCTCAGAGTGCAAGGTCACCGTCACCCAAAACATGGCATGCTGACGTTACGTACCCCTGTGTGGGATGAGCAAAGTCTGTTCATCGCTGTGAAAGCCCCCCCCCAAAATCTGTAATCAAGACTAGTGAGAAAACATCAAATGTAAGGCAGATTTTGTGAAATACCTGCCCAACACTCTTCAAAAATAATGAGGTTTTGAATAACCAGCACAGACTGAGAAACTAATGAATTGAAGGAGAGACGTAACAATTAAATTAAATCCTGGGTCAGATCCAAGATACCAGGAATGAGAGAAAATATTTTTAACCCTGTAAAACTAAAAATGGGTCAATGCACACCTTAGAAATTGCTTAAACAAGTATATGTTAGTGTTAACAAATATCACTATTTCTTTTTTTAATTAATCTATTTTTAGAGAGGGAAAGAGAGGGAGCAAGAGGGAGAGAAACATCATTTTGTGGTCGCCTCTCACACACCCCCTACTGGGGACCCAGCCCGCAACCCAGGCATGTGCCCTGACTGGGAATCGAACTGATGACCCTTCGGTTTGCAGGACGACACCCAATCCACTGAGTCACACGAGCCAGGGCCACTAGTTCTTTTAATCATTTGCTATCACCACTTGCTACTCTGTTTTGAATTTATGTATGATATAAAATATTCCTTCAAAAGAAGATCATATTTTGATTATATTCCTTTTTTACTTAAAGAAACAGTCTAAAACTTAATTTCTTTGATCCTCAGTTAACTTTAAAATGAGGTGCTGTATTGAAATCTCTGTGAGTTTTTTTTTCAGTTCTAAAGTTAGCATTGTCATTCAAGTCAACTATTGTGTATGAAACTCTCATTTTTTACAATACACTTGCTATTGTTTTATCCATGTGCTGTAAGCAAGATGATTACTCTGATTTGCATCTTACCTGCAGAGAAAAACCATGCCGAAGTAATTGTGAAATTGATTAGATGTCTGTGTACGTATCCATTACATAGCTCATCTATCGAACATAATGTATTGATAGAACAAACATATTCAAACCAATAAGTTATCTTAGTATTCCCCTTGTTATTGCACTGCAGTGCTTCAGGAACCAATGGCGTTTATTTAGAATTCTGCAGTTACACACGACGCTGAGCACACGCGTGCCTGGGGTACCGCATCGCTAGAACCGCATGAAACACAAGAGGGCAGGGGGCGTGAGGAGGGAGGTCCAGTAGCCTCCTCCTTCCTTGGTGTCTTTCTGACATATGGGAAGTTATATTAATCAGACCCACATATGGGGAGGTTGAGATGCCTGAGCTACTCGTTAGCAGGACATGAGAGAGCGGAGGTGCTATATTCAGCTATGTAAGTAGGTTGGCGTTGCAGAATCAGGGTGTCCTTGCAAGAGTACCTGCCGCAGACATGACTGGAGGGCAGCTTCCGTTGGCGCATAAGGGCTATTCCTGTGGTGTTCTACTTCCCAGTGAGATGTCCCTTTGAGACGTTACCTAGCTTGCTCTCTGTGTTGGCACTGGGTTCAACCTCTAACTGGCCATTGGTGTCTTCCAATGTAAAACACACAGCAAATAAAATACAGCCTTCATTCCTCTACATATCTAAATAAACTGTCAGTCACTTAAAGGCTTTTCGACAGCACAGGCAAACGAGCCGAAGACGTCCCGTCTGGGCACTGACTTCCATGAGGATGCTGATGAACGTGCTCACTCAGGTGCGCGAGTTTTAATAAGTTTGTTAAACATTTGTGTGTTTCTTAAATAACATGCCTAATTGGTGGAGATTTCCTGAATGTGCTCACATTGATTTTAATTGCAAATGGCTTCAATAAAGGAAAAAGACAATAACTCTATAAAGATTTCTAAATTTGAAACATAAATATTTTCTTACATTAAACTCCAAGTTAACCAAGGATGTGTATTGTGCAGAAAAGCTATCAGACCCATCTTTTTGTGTTCCTACTGTCAGCATTTTGTAGAAAAAAATTCAGAAGTGTGATGAGCAATCTTATTTTTCAGTTAAATTACCCAGATGTTCTCTCCTATAATTTTTCCCTGGGTAATAGGAAGAACAGGTGGTGGGTTGTATACTGGCCAAAAGAAAAAAAAGAGAGAGAATTTTCTAAATTCTGTAAATTATCCCAACTCAGTTATTTTTCCAAGAGTCACAATTCTTCCAACAGGAACACATTTTTTTCTAAGCTGCTTAATTCTCCCAAATTCAATTTTAGCTTATTTCATATCTGGGTCTTGGCCACAAACACAAACTGTTGCGTGGTCAGTGAATTAAAGCAATAATCCAGAACAGTCTGTTTGCATTAGTTTTAACTCCAAATATACTCTGTGCATCTTGCTAAACTGCCAACCCTGTGGTTTAAACTGATTGCTCAAAACTTCAGAATGCAAGTCTTTCTAGAATGTTTTGTATTTTAATATTTTTATTGGCTTCTCTGCATAATAAAGAAACTGTCGGTTCCTAAAAGAAAAGCATATTTAAAAAAAGAGAATAGAGTCTTACTTCTAAGTGCACAGGTCATTTTAAATTACACACAGCAAACCTCATTGAAAATTTCCAGACTAAATATGCTAAAACTATTGTGGTTGAGGTATAGGAGCGAGTACTTTCATCAGAAGAATGTCATTTTTACTAGGTAAATCTATCCCTTTTAAGAAATGAAAAATATTTGACACTGATACCCAGCAATGGCGATTTCAGTTTTAAGTCCTGAAATTTATGTAAATATTAAGATCGATGATCTTGAATATTAAGATCAGCCTCTTGGCAGCTCCTGGCAGATCCACTCTCATCCTCGGGATCCCTCCTTACTGGTCTCTCCCCACAGTGACTTACGGGAACTTCAGTGGGCAAGTCTCCCTCCCCCACCTCCCTCTGCTCCTCCTCCTCCTCCTCTTCATATGTTGGTGCTTTTGACTTTTTCCTGAAGATATTGTTATATACAAATAATAACCTTAACAATGTTCTCATATCTTATAGTTCTTATTTCAATTGTTTTTTTCCAATTAACCTTATAGGTTTTCTGTTCACATCGTCACTTAATTCATCTCTATTATATGGGTCCATGTAAAGATTGTTTTAATTTTCATTGCGTTTGAGCTTGTATTTCTTAATTTTTCTGCTCAAAAACATGTCAACTCCCAGCGTTATTATGTGCTACAGTCTCTGGGCCCTGTCATTGGAATTTAAACAACATCAACCCACCTGTCACATTTTACAGCAGTGTCACTGCTCAGTATGGCTGTGTGTGTGTAAGATTATATATTTCATATATAATTACATGTATATGCATTTCAGAGACATACATACCTCCCCACTTGAGGGAATGATCAGGTGAAGAGTAGTATTTCCATTTTATTTATTTTAGCTGTCTAGTGATTCTTGGTATCTTCGTGATGTGTTTTCCGATAATGAAATCTGCCTGGATGAACACCAGGCGTGCGGTCGGATGTCGGTAGATGGGAGGCGTGCCTGCAGGTGCGTGAACGTGGTTTGCCTCCACTTCCAACCTGGACATTCTTTGTACAGAGATGTCGTGGAGCTCTGTGTATGCAGTTACAGAGATCATTCTTTCTTTACGGAGATGTCAGTCTCTTTCACTACAAACCATTTCTACCAATAAAAGTGAAAACGTGGTAATTAGAAATTACAAACGTTTTACAATTTGAGGACCTTTTGCCTTTCTATAACTTTGAAATTCCCCATTAGAAAAGCTATTACTTTGGGTTGACCTCATGGAAACATGCATGTTTCTTGTGGTTGTTTACTTAATATGATCAATCGTAAGGTCTCAAAACTCATATAGGAAGAAGGTAGTTATTTCAAGACATATGTTGTATAATATCAAGTAACATTAGAAAATTATGCCTGAGCCCTGGCTGCTGTGGCTCAATGGATTGAGTGCTGGCCTGTGAACCAAAGGGTCTCTGGTTCGATTCCCAGTCACGGCACATGCCTGGGTTGCAGGCCAGGTTCCCTGGTGCAGGGCATGCAAGAGGCAACCACACATTGATATATCTCTCCCTCTCTTTCTCCCTAATTTCCCCTCACTCTAAAAATAAATAAATAAAATAAATAATAAACTTACAGGTTTGAAAAAAAGAAAATTATATTTGAACTTATAATGACTAACTACATATTACTTTAAATTTTATGTTTATGTTTTCAACGTTTGTATTCACAAACAGAATACACCATATGATATTTTCAATCGCTTTATGCAGCATCAAGGCAAAACAGACCCCGTACTTGCCTTCCTGGAAAGTATGATAGAAAGGATCAGGGAATAAACATGGAATTAATACTCTCAGAATGGCTGCCCGGGGGACTAGTCTGGGAAGCAAGCACCCTCTGTGCCCAAGCCCACACGTGGAGTCTCCTACCCCTGTCCCCCATCAGCGGGGCAGGGCACTGCCCGCCCGCCGTCTCTGTCTCCACTTCACACGGGATTCTGCCGTGGCTCAGGTATCGCCTACAGAGAGACGTAACTCCTTATTTCTAAAGCCTCGTAGACAAAAATAAAATCTGAATATGGCAATAATTGAGAAGGATAAATCATTTTAAAACTTTATCAAAGTCTCAAGTATAAATGAAGAATTTTTCAGTGATGAAAAGCCCTCAGTAACCTTGATTGCTCCACATTTTTAAGGGCAAAACCAGCCGTATTTCATCCGGGAGTTCAGACGTTGGTAAATTCATCACGCGGAAGACTTTCTGGTGTGCAGCCCACACTGCGGCAGAACGTGGCCTTTTGTGAGAATTTACAGCCACAATATGCGGGTCCCAGCTCATCCTTTTATTTATCGTGCGTCCCTGAATACGAGCAGAGTTGTGAACGGTGAATTTAACCACGTAGTTGCAATTCAATCGGCGGCTTCCCTTACAGTAAAAATCAAAAAATGGTTGGGAAATGATTATCAGTAACATAATTTGGTTTGTTAATAGTTAATTTTATAAAAGTGGAATCTAGGAGGCTGAGTTGTTTGTTTTGTTTTAGCACCTAAATGAACCAATCGGGACCCTTGGGGGAAAACCCTGAGAAACTCAAGGTGCGCATTTGCAGGGCGGAGTCCACACGGCCGTGTCCGGAGCACAGACTGGGCCTCACCCCCAGGAGTGTTTCACTGGCCACAGTGTGAACTGATACAGAAACAGACGTTGGGACAAAGCCTGAGGGAGAGCGGATGACACTCGGCTGATATTAAAGGCAGGTAATGTGTGTTGGAAAGCTCGCCCTTCCTTGAAGATGAGCCTGGGCTTGAGCAAGACCTTAACATTGTGAGACTGATGCTTGTTTTCCAAAATTATTTTAACCTTCAACAAAAAATATGTAAACTGACAACTTAAAGTGATGCTATTAACCAAAAATACGTATAGCTGAATTATATGGTAATAGTAAGATCTACACCAAAAACAGCTAAAGATGAGGTTTTGATAAAGATAAAGTGAAACTGACATAGAAACAAATTAACTTTCCCGTATAAAAATATTAATTCTAATCTTACTGTACTGAGATAGTATTCTTTGTATTATGAATACACAAAAAACAGACTGCTATCTTTAGTGGGGAAAAAGTGTGTATAATTAAAATAGGAAAATAATTATAATTAGAAAGGTCTTACATATTTTAGTCATTTTCTACTCAACTTTTCAAATTTTTGTGATTTGTTAATGGATAGGAAATCCTGTGATGTAAAATTTTAAATGGCAGGAAAAAGAAAGACAATGAAAGGACCCCAGCCGCTGTGCACCCCAGACACCAAATTCTCCTCCCTAAAGCTACTGTCATAAAATCAGAATTCAGGAACAAAAATACAAAAATGTATTATTTATGCTTTATGAACTATCTACACATACAGAAGTAGAGAGCTTGGAGAAGATGAGTGTATTATATTGGGGGGCATAGCTATTAATACATTCGGACGTTCATAAGAAACAACATTCATAAATCTGGATCCTAAAAAGTTCCAGGAAACCACCAGAAGAAAAAATAATATCTGTAATATACATAATAAAGCTTAAATAATTGAAAGAAGATTCAGTCTATCAATATTTTTAGAAAGGAAACCAAAAATAGGAAGAAAAATGTATAGAAAATGCCCAATGTGATTGTTGGCATAAGGCCTAAATTAATTCTAGTTCTAGTAAATGTCGATGGGGTGACACTCACGAATGAAAGGAGAGAGAGCCTGGGAGGGGCGCTGTAAGAAGTTGCTGAAGCAACGAAACTCATTGCCTGACGCTGATTGGCCCTGGCGGGGTGGGAGTGGCAGCTGCTCTAGACTTCCAGGACCTCCCAGGGGGCGGCAAACACTTCTGACCCAAACTCAGGGGCCTTCTAGAAATTTCTAGATGCCCAGAGGAGCGGGGTGTCGAGATAGCCCCTCTAAGGGGCAGGATGTGTGGTCACACCTGGTCCCACTGTGACAGAGAAAGGGGCACCACACCTGTGAGGTGGGCCCCCCCGGGCTTCGGCAGCAACTGTTCTCCGGGTGCAGGGCGTGTGGCTTTGCCCCTTAACTGAGTGACATGGAGCATGAGTTTCGCATGAGGCCAGGACAGGGGAGGGCTCTGCGAAAGTCCGGGGCTGCTGTGCAGGCTGCTGGGACACCTGGGCCTTGTGATCCGGCAGGTCCGGTGGTGTGTGAGCATCGAGGGCAGGCGGGGGCTGTGTGGAGCCCCGCAGGTGAACCGCAGTGCAGGTGCAGAGGGTTTGGGGGCAAGGGGTCCACCCTCCGTGCACACGAGTGACTACTCTCCTCTGAGCAAGAGCTCCCGGCCTGCGATCGGGCCTCCGTGGAGATGGGATGCTTAGCCATGCGAGGGCCACCAGCCTGGGCTGCCCACCGAGAACTAGGTAGCACCATAGACCATGACGT
This sequence comes from Trachops cirrhosus, assembly GCA_028533065.1. Lineage (NCBI taxonomy): Eukaryota > Metazoa > Chordata > Mammalia > Chiroptera > Phyllostomidae > Trachops > Trachops cirrhosus. The sequence goes on from CM052545.1 coordinate 1,199,325, forward strand.
TGGGCGTGCACAGCAGGGCTGGTCATCCACGAGGGGAGTGTACCCCGAAGGACAGGTTAGTGACAGCACCAGCCCGAGTGTCCACCGTCTCCCTCCCACCACACCACCGCCTCTCGGCAAACGGCCACAGCCTGGCGTCCGACACAACGGAACGTCTTTTCCGCACAGCTCTGGGGGCTGGGGTGTCGGAGACCGAGGTGTGGGCCGCTTTGGTTCGGGAGAGAGCCTCCGCCCTGGTGTGTGGACGGCATTCTTCTGGTTGCAGGACCGCACAGCAGGGGGCAGACAGGACGGGAGAGCCCCGCTGTCCTCTCCTGTCTCACGGGCCCTCGCCCCATCCCTGAGCAGGGCGCACGCAGGGCCTGACCCCGCCCCCAGGGCCTGACCCCGCCCCCAGGGCCCGCCTCCTAATACCACCGCCTGTCCGGTTTCCACGGGTCCCAGACGTGCGGCCCTGCACGCCAGGCCTGCGCCGGGGGCCAGTGGGCCCCGGGTACAGGCGGTCCCTCGGGGTGCTCAGGCTCGGCCCAGCGGTGAACCCCGGGAGCTCCGGGGGAAGGTAGAGGGACCCCCTGCAGGCGGACGGGACTTGTAGCAGTTCACTCTGCTCAGGCAGATGTATTGTTTTAGGAGCGAAAACGGGAAAAATAAGGGGACTTAAGAAGGCACAAGTAGATGAGACTGATGTTGCAAAATATTGTGACTTAGCTGATACCAGAAATGAATGTGCATGAGTCAAAATTCCAGGTGGGCTTCACAGGTTTTCACGGGAACTGTCGTCTGTCTGGGCCCTGCAGTGGCAGCCATCCACGCCAGGGCATATTGATCTCCTGCGGTCACTGCACGCAGGCAGCCGTGCGTTCGACCGGAGACAGGCGGTTTTCCTGCGTTAGCCGTGAAGCGTCAGGACCAGCAAAGCCACCGTAATCTGTCACCTCCAGGGGACAGGAGGGATAAGAAAGCTGTTGATTTTATAACATCTTCAGAATCAGGAATAAATCATTGTCTCATAAAGAGAGTGACATATTATTTATTCCAGAGCTGGAATTTTACATGATTTATACATTATTTATGTGGCATGTTTCACTTTCTGCATTTGAGATTTAAGAGTAGGATCAGGGGCTTCCATTTCAGGATGATGATGCAAGCCGATGAATTTGATCCCTCGTGGTTTTTACAATGTTTGGAGGAAAGACCAAAGGAATGTGTAACAGTGGAGTAATAGCAGCAGACACACGTGGGGTCTGGAAATGAGGGAGAGCGGTGTCTGCAGAACTGCCAGATCTGAGTGCCTCTGTGAACTGCACCCCTCCCGGAGGGAGGGGTCTGCCCAGTCCACTGTGCACAACAGCTGCACAAAGACAGGTCGGGCGGGGCGTCGGCACCTTCTGGACAGCCAGCGAAATCCCAGTACAAACTCAAAACGGGTGAGGGGGGACAGCACTGAAGATCGATTTACATGAAACAAAAGAAAAGCACACAAATCGACGTGCTCTGGTGAGAAGTCGCAAGCGGAGAGAGATTTCTGTGGTGTGCAAGGTTGCTACAAGGTAACCGATATTATTAGCTCGGGGTTTCTCCACCAAAATAAATGAATACATGTAAATGGAGCAAATTCTAGAGACTGCAAAGGAAAATACTGTGACCAGAGTTTTAGCTAGAAATTTTGAGTGTGACATGTATAGACGGAAAAAGGAAAAGGAAAAAGAAAGAAAAAACCTCTCGCTGAGGAGCAACCTGAAATCAGTGCTAAAGGGTCGGCTGGTTCCTGTCCTCTTCTGTGGGCGTCCGGAGGGAGGACGGTCCAGGTGGACCCGGTGGGTCCTCGGCTTACTGAAGGGGACAGAGACAGTTTGCCCATCACATTGTACCAGAATCCCTGCCCCCTCCTATTTGCCAAATATGGCCGTTCGAGGCCACAGGCCTCACGCTGACACTGTCGCTCACACCCGGTTGTACTTTTCGGGGTGCCCCGTGGGTGAGCGTGAAAGCGGGGAACGTGTGTGAAGAGCATCGACCCAGCCGTCCACTCTGGAGAACAGCTGCGTGCAGACGGGAGGCTGGTGTAAGCAGACCTGGGTCAGAGGCAGAGCGAGGCCAGCACTGAATCAAAGGGGAACGGATGGACAGGCCCTCCCCGGTGGGGGCGGGGCTTCCTTCTGCACGGAGGAGGTGGGGGCGTTGGCGTATCACAGAGTCAGAAACGCGGGGAGCGGGAGAGCTCTAACTCCCCCGTTTTCTGCAGCGGGGAAACTGACACCCAGACAACCGGGAATTCCGCCTAAGGCCACGTGGGCAAAACCGGAAACCACCCGCCACCGCGTCCAGGACCCCTGGTTCCCAGCCTGGTCTCTTCCTGCTGGCGCTGAGGCCGGGACTGGCAGGTGACTTGCGTTTTGCACACCTGTGTACAGGTGGCTTTTTAACGTTTTATTTTCTTTATAAACTCTAAAAATAAACCTCTATAAGTTCACAACGAAGTCTGAACTTGTGTTAAAAGGGGAATATTAATTCGATGCATTTTTTAGAAATGCACATTTTTCACTACATATCAATAACGGGAAGAAAATGAATACCTCTTCTTCCAGTCCCTGAACCATAAGGTTTGCTAACTCTACACAGCTGTAGAAATTTAAATAACTGGCATGTGGGGACAGGGTGAAATTTAGCCTTTTCAAGCAGTTTTTTTTTTTTAGCAATGACATATTGTCTCATCAACACATCGAGGAGCTTCTATTTTTGAAATGCTTCACTTATCACTTGTGGAGTGTTGAAGTGGAACCTATTTTTTTCCCCAAAGAGAACATTTCTTGCGGAGACAGATTGTCTCACCTGCATTAAGAAACTGTCCCTCCTGAAACACGCTGTCTACTGAGACAGGCACACACTTTCTCTCTGCAAAACTTGCATCCTTAAGAAGTGGAACTTTTATTTTACTCTTGATAATTGTTGTTAGGACTGAATGATTTAACTGTTTGGGTTTACCTTCCTTATGAAACCCAGGCGCTCTGCTTGAAAAGAGTAGAAGTCAGACTTCCATAACAAGATGATGTCAGAGGAGGCGGAGAATGCCAGAATGAGCAGGTAGAATCAGACCGGCTGGCGGGGCCAGAGTGAGACTCCCCGCGGGCGGCAGGCGAGCTCCTTCCTGGTCGCTAACCTCGGCGTCCTAGCAGCGGGCTCCCCAGGTCCGTGGGCCGGTCAAAGCGGAGTCTGCGCTTCCTCACCGCCTCCCTGCCCCCAACCCCTGCTCGGAGGAGTCGTTGCCCCTGCTCCGTGTTGACCCTTAGGAAAATACCCCGCCTCCGTGAGGTCACCCAAACCCGTAAACTAACACATATTCCAACTGGTCTCTGCTGGGTTTGCTCATCAGACGCGGGGTCTTCCCCAGCGCGTGCCGCTCCAGGGACCTCCCGGAGTGCTGGACTTGCGGACACGGGCCGTTCCTCTGACCCAGCGATTCTCTACCCAGCAAAGCAGGCCTGAAGGTGAGCCTGACCCTCCTGTGGAGGTCTTTTGAAGGAGTGTCCCCACCCCTGTGGGGAGCGCCGACCCTGGCTCGGCTCACTGTCCGCGTGGAGAGCAGCCCTGTGTGTGCAGGGCGTGCGTGTTCGGAACCGGCGGGTGTGACAAGCCATCTGTCAATACGGTCGTTCACGCTACAGCGGAATGGGGGCTGGAAGATAAACGTGGGAGGGTGTGGAAGCGCTTCCATCAACAGGTAATTTTGGATGGAGAAGGAAACAGGACAGCTTCGAGGAGCTGCCTTGATAAAACCTGCTCACAGTGGGAATTTTCGGTAACTACGCTGACTCAGAGTGGCAGAATGCAGGAAGCCGGCAGCCTCTGTCCACTCCTCCCAGGGAAGTTGAAGTTGAACTCCAGGACGGGGTTGGGTTTGGGAACGTGGATGTCCACCAGCACCCCCAGGTGCGCGCCGCTGAGAGCAGAGACACATGGGCGTTGGCAGAGACCCCTGCCCGGGCCGTTCTCCAGCAGCATGGCCACTGACTGCCCTCCGCACAGATTCCCCCCGCCTGCGAGGGCGAAGGAGGGACAAAGGCGCCAGCCCGAGGGGGTGGGGACACTCCTTCAAAAGGCCTCCATGGGAGGGCAGGTACACTTCAGATGGCTGTCCCCTGGGGAAGCGGACGGCCCTCGCAGCAGGCCGTCGAACTCCATCCACTTGCACTTTGTTCAGGGCCTTTGTGTCGTGTGCGCCAGGGATATGGGCCTGGAGCTTTGCTTTCTCACCGTGTCTTCGTTTTTGGTGTCAGAACAATGCCGGCCTCATGGAATGAGTTTGGACAGGTTTTCTCTCTTCATTTTTTTAAAGAAATGTTTGTGAAGGGTTGGCCTTAATTCTTCTTTAAATATTTGGTGCAACTTACCAGGGCCGCTGTTTAGTACTGGGCTCTTCCTCGTTGGGAGCTGTTTGGTTCCTGATCAATCCTCTTACTAGTTCTATGTCTGTTCAGATTTCCTGACTCTTTTCCATTTAGTCTCGGTAGCCGGTGTGCTTCTGGGATGGGTCCCTCGCTTCTAGACTGTCCAGTTTGTTGGTGCGTAATGCACAGTGGTTTCTTATCATCTTTTCTCCCTTGCTGGCGTCATTTGCCGTGTCTCCTCTCTCCTTTCTGATGGTAGTCAACGGTACTGTACTGTGCAGTCAAGGAGGCAAGAGAACAGGTCTCATGTTATGTGCTTCTGCCACAGTAAACAGACGTGTGTTAGACGCAAGGCCTGCGTGGGAAGCAAGGAAGTGAGCGACGGAATAAATCAGAGGCCCCCAGGTGTGACAGTCAGTCGGCGGCACTGGAACGGAGAGGAGGTGAATACCACGAAACAGATTTCCATGTGGTGAGAGAGGGCTGACAAGCCGATGAGACGGCAGCTCAGAAGTTTTCCAGTAGATGCTGCCCTGAAGCAGATTATATTGTCTTTGCGTCCTGAAACCAACTTGTCAGAATATTAACACCAAGTATAGAGCATCCCACTTAGAAGAAAATTAGAAAAAGATGTAAGTTCCAAGCAAAGATAACAATAGTTTATTTTTAACAATGTGAAGTTGAAGTCTGACAGAGTTGGAAAAGAAACAAAACATGAAAACCAGCCATGGATAGAGACAACTTGAACAACAAAATCAGACAGTGGACAGATGTTAACATCGCGAGTAACACTTCAAACACACACACCAGCACTACCCGGGAGGAAAGGTGATAGAAATGTGTAGTTCTCTCATGAAAGAAGCCGTGATGGAGGTGGTACAGGATTGGCATGACACTCTAAGTGCCAGACCTTTTTCTAGCTCCTTGTTATATTTAACCGAATGTGTGCTCTCTGAGTATTCAGGGTACCTTAGACTCTTGGTACCGAGAAGGCTGCTGAAGCACCAGCCATCATGTCTACATGCAAGCCAGTCCAGATTCAGGAATCTACCTAGAAGTATCATGTAATACTCCTGCTGACATCTCATTAGTTAGAAGTTAGTCACATGACCAAAGACTGCCCTCGGTCAGTCACAGTCATTTGTTAAAACTATTGGTATCATAGAGAATTGCTGTTGGTGTCACAGTAACAGAAGGTTAATGAGTGAAATACAGAAAACGGATTGTCTCTGAAGAAAAACAGTAGACGATGTGACTGAAAGAGTCATGTGACTGTGGAGATGGCTTCGAATATGTAGGTAATACAGTTGGTGCAGGTCTGTGAATTTCACTGTTACTTTCAGTGGTATGTCTGTGCTAAGACACGTAGGACAATATCGGCTCTCCTGCATTACTTCATGTCCTCCCTGTGCCCGGTCCTCCTCCCCCTCCCCTCAGGAGCTGAACCACAGGGCGCCCTTCCGTTTGCTTCCGTTGTGCACAGCTCCCCCTAGGGGTCAGTTTTCTGGAAAACCACCTGGAAAAAAGGGCATGGCAGATGCCTGCGCATTATCTGTTCACGGAGACTAGAGGAGCCACTGTGTCACAAATTGGGGACGGGCAATGACAAAGTATTGATGAGCAGTTGTAAAAATGCCATGTTTTTTGTTTTTATGACAATACAAGAACATGGCTTTATTTTTCAAGTACTTTCCTATTTAAGGTTTTGTTTGCAGAACCAAGAAAAATCTAATAAATTTCAGCCAACTGTATAAATTATAGGTATCATAGCTAAATTATTAATTCCCAAAAAGTGTTAAAATGCAAGACAGTTTGGAGGGAAGAAAAGGCGCCAAATAAATCAATGGTGATTTTAATAAACTGGAAGCTTTTGGGTACTAAATCTGTCTGCGTCTGATCTGAATTGCAATTACCTGTCAAAAATTCATCCATCACCACAAGCTGCAAACAAACTTTCTTCTCAGCAGATGTTGGAGGAAAGCTAATGTGTGTGGCAATTTTCTCTCTGGTTGACAGCATCCCAGGAAGGACAGAAATTTTAGGGAACATTTCAGCATAACTCAGCAATAGCCTCTTAGGTGAAAAATATTATGGTTCACACCATTAATGTAATTTATAACTGCATGCTTGATAGATAAACCATCCACTCATAAATGAAATGTCCAATTTCCATTGTTTCTGGTTTCGATAATCTTGTATTCCAATATGTCAATATTTTCTTGGAATACATGGAAACGTGTGTCTGAACAATAGATTAAAATAAAACCTTCAGTAACGTTCAGTAGGACTGCACACCTGTGAGGAAACCCCCTTTCCTCCCGTTGGCCTAGGAAGGGCCTTTGTGTCCCTACCTCAGGCTCCTGCTCACCAGTCACCCATGTCATGTGACTGCCTGTCACCAGTCACCCATGTCATGTGACTGCCTGTCACCAGTCACCCATGTTACGTGACTGCCCGTCACCAGCCACCCATGTCACCTGACTGCCCGTGCATTCCGTACACTACCCATTTCCAGAGGTGGGACCCCGGTTAGAGGTGGCATTTCTGAGAAAAACACGAGTATTTAAAAAACATCAATTCACTAATGTTTGTGTTATGCTACTTAAGCAGAAGATTCAACAATAGAATTAGACAAGAATGGAGAATTTATAAGCACTTTTAAAAGAAATCCCAGTAGCTATTATTTCTCAAGGTTGAAAAGTCCTGCATTTGCTCCACGTGGTAATTACGGCCTGTCCAGAATGTATCCAGCCACGCACTGTGAAAAACAGACATTCGTTGAAGAAGATACAAGAAACACTGTACACAGGACGATGATGCCTCAGTCCCCTTCCAAGCAGGCACCCGGGGACCTCATGCAGTTCCCCCCCGCGTCTCTGCACGGTTCAAAACACTCCGCGGAAGCCACGGAATGAGTTTTGCCACCCCCCGTTTCACGACAGGACCCCGAGTCAGAATGTGGGACACGGCGGTCTTTGGGGTCCCGGGTCAGCGTCCAGCTCTCTCACCGTCAGGCGACCTGACGGTGGTCTCCGTTCACCATGTGCGTTGGCTTCTACGCCTCGGCAAGCCGGTTCCCATAGGTGCCCTGAAATAGTGAGCACCGGACACCTCGTAGTGCTGTCGTTCCATTTTTTATTATTAGGCTGCCATCTGACATGGTCTCAAATTTAGCTTCTGTACTTTCTTTTTCAGGGAGAAATATAAATGTTGGGCAGCCCTGTTGAAGGCAAAACGGTGTTTAGGCAGCGTGGACCGGGCAAGGGCGGCCTCCTTCGTAACTGTGACCGTGGGACAGCTGATGGAGGGGCCGTGGGGCGCCGGGTCAGCTGCGAGGTGACGGCGGGAGGCTGGGCCGTTTGGCTGGCCCCCTGTGTTTGCTCATTGCCGCTGTGTGAGCCTAGGCTCCCACTGTCCCACCGACACGGGGCACCGGGCACCATCTTGCTGGGCAGCCCCCGGGTCCTCGGGGAAGTCCTCCCTGGGATGTGAACTGGCCTGCCGGGGAGAAGACTCGCAGCTCAGAGGCGCAGAAAATGCATCTGCAGCCGGAAGCGTTCAAAGCAGGCGCTCTGAGAGAGGAGAGGTCCGGGGCCGTGCGTGGTCAGGCAGGGGCCTGTCCGGAGTGTCCGAAAGCGGAGAGGACCAGCTGGGCAGTGCTGGGCGGCTGCACGCACAGTGTCCCGGCAGAACAGGCAGATTCTTCTGAACTTCCCTGAGACGAGACCCGTCCTCCTGCAAATTAGGGTGGAAATAGCTTGGAATTTAGAAAAACTTGTGCCCATACTCAAATAATTTTAAAAACAGAACAATATCATTTACTCTAGATAAAAAGTAACACTCAATAAAAAAAAGTTTGCCAGTGGAACGTTCTTTTAGAATTTTAGACATGTTTACCTGTGCCTATTTTAAAAGTATTTCAAAGTAAAAAACATAATTCTTCCGTGTTTCCTCATTTTTTTTATTGAGAAAGAAATGTCACTGCAAAGAGAGAAATCGCTGAGGAGCCAGTGCAAAGTAAATAGAGCACATATCAAAGTTAAAGCAAGGATTTTTAAAACTCCAGTGACAGATAAATTATGCTTTTGAAGCGTATTCTATATTCATCTGATGGGCAAAACTTAATGTAATGGTTGCTTAATGTTTATCTAGATAGAGCAATGTGGAGATACTGCAGTAATGAGCTGTTTTAAAGTCCTTTAATGACAATCTAAGGAACTATGCTGATATCTTTAATAGATTTAAAATGATTAAGTGGAGAATAGTACCGCATTAAAACCGATCTGGGAACCCATGAAGCGTGTCCTCAGTAATACAGCCATCAAACCAGACTCCTTCACCAGCACACGACTGAATGTCAAAACGAAAGGTCACACTGGGTTGGAATTTAAACTGTGTGCCCAGCCTTCACTGGAAAACGCATCTTTTGAAGTTAGAAAGGTAACTCGGGAAGGGTAACCATAGACGTTCAAGTCTTCAAATGACGGCTCTAGGATAGGGTTCTTCGTGTCCGCGTGGCTAACACGGGACGGATGGCGTGTGTTTGTGCTTTTGTGGATGAGTGAGACCAGGCACAAAAGAATTTAAAGTGTTTAAAAAGATGGATACAGTAGCATCAGCTATTTCCAGATTTCATCTTTCATATTTGTTATGACATGTAGTGGCTATTTGAGTAAAATTAAATCTCTAATATTTCCACCGAAAATGGGGAGAACATATTGTAAGAAATCAGAAACACATAGGCAATACCAGTCAGTTGGAGTGTAGGTCATGCCGGAGTCGGCACGGAGAGTCACCAGCATTCCTCACGCTGGAAGTCCCCGTGCCCTGGGCGGGACCCTCGTGAGGTCCCCCCGTCCTGCTTTGGACCCGTGCTGTGAAAGGGGGGCTCCTTGTACCCCCAGAGGGAGTAGATGTGTCCCCGACACTTATCCGGGCTATCAGGTGCAGCCATGTCGGGTGAAGACAAACTATATTTCTTCCTAAACTAACTTTTAAATAAGTAGAAATAATTCAAAAAAAAAAAAAACTAGAATGATCTTTCCACTGGTGGATGCTCATGTAGAATATCCTTCACGTGGAACCTGACACCCATCAGGGAAGGGCCCGCAGACAGTAAAGCTGAAAGCTGGTCTCTCTTTGGTACCCAGGAATGCGTCTTTAAAGGAAGGCTCAAATGCCTTATCTTGATGATGAACGTGCCCTTGACTATCACTGTGCAAACAATATGCTTAGAAAGGGCAATGCCTCCGTCCTGGTCTAGTTCAAAAATACCGCGGGGAGGGCTAGAGGGTGGCCTGCGAGCCTCAGTCCCTCTCCTGTTCCCTCCTGGACGCATGGCTGGGAGCTGCGCTGCGACAGGCTTGGAGGGTGCCCGTGGCCGGGAGGGCGTTGCTGATGCAGAAGAACACAACCTCGATGCTTAATTTTGGAAAGAGGAAACCGTGCCTGTGAAGAGAAGAAACGGAGGGTTGAAAACTCTATCAAGTTGATGTTATTTCCCAAAGTAGCTGTCCTGAGTGACTATGACTTTTCGAAGTTGTTAAATAATAGTCAAATGAACAATATAATACAAGAGTAGACCAAATACTTGGAATAATAATTCTCATCGCCAACAAGGAGTAATCTTCATAGTAAGTTATTTGACAACTTAAACAAATTATTTTTAGCCCCAGCTGGTGTAGCTCAGTGGATTGAGCACTGGCCTGTGAACCAAAGGCCGTTGGTTCAATTCCCAGTCAGGGCACATGCCTGGGTGCAGGCCAGGTCCCCAGTAGGGGGCGCTTGAGAGGCAACCACACATTGATGTTTCCCTCCCTCTCATTCCCCCTCCATTCCCCTCTCTCTAAAAATAAATAAATAAAATCTTTTTAAAAACATTATTTTTAATATTTAATGTTTCTTTTGCAAACTTTTTCATTAGAGAACCTATTTTACATTAGACTATGTATATTTCAGCAGAATACTCAGTCTTATGGATAATAAGTTATTAAATTATTGAAATAAAATATTTTATGGACTATATTACTAACCATCATAGTGATGTCAAGTAGCGACCCAACGTTTTCATTATTTCAAAGTGATTTTACATGTGCCATTTCGACTTTATTCCAAAGCCACCCTGGGGCACTTAGGCACACAGACACACAGGGAAGTGTAACCGTGCACACATGTACAGTCACTCTCCTGTCACACACTCATCCGTCTGGGGACTTCGGCAGCTGTCCTATTCTTTCTCTTGTTATTTGGGTTAGCTGACTGACTTCCCCTTACTCCCGTCACCCGTAAAAACGTTACGTTAATTGATATTGTTTGGGGAGGTCATTGGCACATGACATGGTGTAGCTTTAAGGCGTATGCACGCACAATGTATTGATGCACTCAGCTTTAAAGTTTAAAGGTGTCATAGTAACTGGATTCTGAGAAAGAGGAAGCAGCGAACCTCCTTTGATTTCTGTGACTGTCTCCTTCGGGTGCTGCTGGCGACTTTCATTTCCTGTCTCTTTGATTTTTAGTGCTTTTACTGCCTATTCACTAGACAGGAGGTCGAGCCCACGCCGTGCCCATGTTCTCAGGAAAGCCCACTCGCCCTCCTCACCGCCCCCCGCTAGACCCCTCGATGGAAACATCAACAGAATTCTGTCCATCACTGCGATTCCGGAGCTGCGGAAAAATCCACTGGGCCATTCGGGGCCAGAGTCTTCCTACTCTGCGTGGCTTCAGGGGTAATCTGGTGGAAAATTGAGAGAGGGCCCTCCGGTACAGGCATGTCGTTGCCATTGAAACGTAAAGGTAGTGATTTTTAGTGTAATTACCTGAGGCCGGATACAAGCAGGGAATGACCGTGGAAGTGTCCAGCACTGTGTAGGTCTGAAATAGCGGGCCAGGCACGCTGGACCTTGAAATGCCAGCTTCGTGAAGGCACGGATATCCCACTAAATAGCCAAAGGCAAGTTCACTTCCAGTGCAAGGCCCACATTTGATTCCGGCAAAACACCCAAATCACCTCGAAATAAGATTCGAAGGGGATACGGACGTAATGGAATATGAAGTGAAAAAGAGAAGAGAATACCTCTAGCAAATTTTAAAGATTCACTATCACAGATGAAATTTCTAAAAATACTTGAAATAAAAATATGACATATCGTTAAAGTAGTTTAACCTCATAAGCATTCATGTCATATTGCTGCCAATTAGTAAAGTTTTTACCAGGTTTCTGAATAACTAAAATTATATAAAACTAATTAAAATGTATTTAGAAGGATAATATGTAGGAAGGACATTTCAGATAATTTAGCAGAGTATTTGTAAAATTTTAAAGAAATAATTTTAAAAACTCCACATTACCGTGTTCAGCAGCTCTGATTTTTCACATGGTAAAAAAGTATTGAAAAGCCGTGAAAATAAACCAAAAGTCACAGTGACCGATGGGAGATATGACCTCGAGTCACCTAATAGTGTCATATGTATGACATATGACAGTCAAATTTTCAGGCCAGTTCTTATTGGGAAATTATTGGTAACCACCTATTGTGTGATGCCTTCATCACCAGAACATTTTTAACTGAGCTATAACTCATAAAACACAAGCCTCACTGTTCTAAAGTGTGTCTGGGTCCCATTCAGTGCGCTCCAGATGTGGCACTGCCTCGGGCTCTGGCTGGTCCCCATTCTCATCACCCCGAAAGAAAGTCCAGAGGGTGTGAGGCGGTCAGTCCCCGTTCCCTGCACCCCAGCAAGGACATTGTCCTTCCTGTCTCTGCGAATCCACCTCTCCGGGGTGTTCCGGGTAAACGGAATCATGAGTTTTGTGGGCTCTTTTGTGCTGGGCTATTCCATTGCATCTTCAACATTCATCTTGTTTTTGTAACAGGCATCGCTACCTTATTTTCTGGCTCAGTCATATTGCATCGCCCACCCCGTACACCACATTGTGCCCGTCCGTCAGCTTATTCATGGACATTGAGACCCTCTCCACTCTTTGATACTGTGAATAGTGCCACCATGCACACACGTGTGCGAGTACACGTCTGGGTGCCCGCTTTCAGTTCCTTTGGGCACACCCCTAGGAAAGGGATGTGGTGTCACATGGTGATTCTGTGCCCGGCTCCCGTAGGAATCCCCGCAGCTCCCAGAGGCAACACCATTTCACGCTGCAGCTGCCAGTGTCCGGAGGGTCCCGTTTGTCTCCTTCCTCCGCAACTCCCTCCACGTTTCTTCCTTAAAAAACCACAGCTGCCCCAGGGCGTGTGAGCTAGTATCTCCCTGTAGTGTGGACTGCACCCCCGTGCGACTCGTGACGTCACAGCTCCTTCACAGCCCTCACCAAAACGTTCTGGGACCAGCTTCTCGTACTGTCACACTGCCAGCTTTTTTCCATGGTGATGGGGCACTCCATAAGCTCCAGAACTTTCTGGAATCTCTGCAAGAAAACAGATTATGTCAGCAATACACAATTAAGAAGGCATATCAGAATCATCTTAATAAAAATGAATGGCAAAAACCTGCAAGCCTATCGGCCAAAGGCATCGCGAAGCGTTAGTTTTATCCGCACATGAGAAGTGCACACAGATCGATCCGCAGACTCTAAAAGGAGTGGGCAGTGAAGGCAACGACGAAGCTGGACCATCTGAGTTCCTCTGGGGAAGATGTCCAGCCGGCCCTCTGCCCCTCTGAAGCAGAGTCTCATCGTTAGCTGACGCACCGCCGCTGCGAGCGGCAGTGTTTCCGCCGTGCAGTCCCGTGAGCTCCTCTACGTGTCCTGGACGTTCACCCTCCCGGACGTGCGCTTCGCGAACATTCTCTGCCGTCCCGCAGACCGTCTCTCCGTTTCGTGGTTGCGTCTCCCGCTGTGCGGAAGCCCTTTCGTGTAAAGCCGTCCACTTGTTCGGTTTTGCTTCTGCTGTCAGACCCAAAAGCTGTTGCCAAACCGATGTCGAGGAGCTTTTTCTGTTTCCTTCCAGGAGCGTTACGACTCCAAGCCTCGCATTTAAGTATAACGGGTGTCAGGAGGGCCCTCTGTAAGGTCAGCCTGTCCGCCTTCGTGGGTCCTCACGGATTCGAACGTTCATTTCTCTCAAGAGTGGGAGATTTTAACTAGACTTTGTGGTTGCTTCTCTTTCTGGGATTCCCTGATGTGCATATCATTTTGATGGAGTTGTCTCAGAAATCTCATCGACTTTATATCACTGTTTTTCGTTCCTTTTTCCTTTTCGCTTCTGTGACCGGATACTTTTAAACGACCTCAGAGTTCACTGGTACTGTCTGCTTGCCTGGGTCTTCCGTGGAAGGGCTTCCGTGGAAGGACTTCCGTGGAAGCTCTCCGTTGCTTCTTTGGTTCCGGCATCACCTTCAGCTCTAGCAGGCCTGGTGCTTGTTTGTTGAAAGGGATCCTATTTCTTTTTTAAGCTTCTCGTTTTGCTTATTCGTTGTGTGACCAGTTCTGCCAGCTGCCTGAGCGCTCTGCAGCTGCATGTCCCGAAGCCGTCCGCACTGTAAGAGGATCGCTCTGCGTCCACGGTCAGGCAGGCCACCGAGCGCCGTTTCTGGCAGGCCAGCAGTCGGGGCCTCACTACTTTGTTTATCACTCAGTGGTGTCATGTCGACCTGCTTCTCTGTGACTCTTGATCCCTTGCGTTGACATCATGCATTTGGGTCAGCAGCCCCTTCTTCCAGACTTGGCAGGCTCGCTTTCTCAGGGAAGGGCCCTCACCGGTCAGCTCAGCCTTGGGGCACTGAATGGTGGCTGTCAGTGTGCGGGGTCCTCAGGTTGGGCTCCGAGTTCAAGTGGAACCACTGACTGGGCTCCCGAACTGGGGCAGGGGTGCTGCCTGTGGGCTGCAGGCAAGTGCAGCCGCGAGCTGGCCTCTGCACGTGCCTCTGCCCTGGTGGCTGCCCTCAGCGTGCCCAGGAGGCGGCGCTGCCACCGGGCTCAGTGGGTGCACAGAGCTACGGGCTGGGCTCTCCCGCCGCTCCGCATCCGAGCCTGTGTTTCCTGACCAGAGGGGCCACGGGTGGGGTCCGTGTGCAGACAGGGCCTGGGGCGTGCTCGGCAGCCCGTCCCATCGGGGGGCGGCCTGTGCCCTGCTCACAGATCGTTTAAGGTCGACAGCAAGTGAGGATCATACGTGACGGACTAAATGCAAGACCCACGGCTCTTGTTTCCTGTCAAACTTCTCTGAGCTTACAGGGTAACAAAACACAGTGAATTTTTCATAAAGGCCACTCTAGATGTGATAAAACCAACTTCCAAATCAGTTTACCATTGAACGGCACACTTACCGTGTTTCGTTTCTTACTCCCATGACAGACACGCCATCTAGACCTGTGTCAAACATCCTCGTGATCGAGAGACCCTGACACCCCTCGGGGGCGGCGTGACCGCGGTGTCCCGGTACTGAAGCCACCGCCCTCGGAAGGCCGGGCTCCGCGTGCAGCGCCGTCCTTTGGAAAACATGTAAACCGAGGGATTATAATCACTCTTTCTTTTTCTTAAATTGACCTGTAAGGCTCTGGCAGAGAATCAATACGTTCCTAATGAAAAATAATAATGCAATAACCACTGTCAGCTCTGACCTGAAAATATGGAGAATGATCAATATGATAAAGACTCTGCAAACTTGAGTCAGGAAGAAAAAAGAAAATAGCGTGTTCGCACGGAAAGGTCATCTTGCCAGCTAGACACTCTGTCTGCTCGCACTGAACACCTGTTTCCGTGGGTCTAACACAGCCCTGTGTCCTGGGAACGCAAGCACGAGGGTGCACTTGTTCTCAGAGTTCCAAACCAGCCGCAGGGCTGAGGACACATCTCTGCAGGGGACCGCTGTGCGTATGACCCGTGCTCTGCGGGCGGGGGAGAAAGGGATTGTAAGCATTAAATTACTACATTAACATGAGTCTAGTAGCCTCTGTTTCTGGAAAAGTAAGATAATTTTAAACGTGACTTTGCGCCATTGTGATGCCTCTCGTTAGGACGGCCTCGCTGTCGTTTGTGCTGCGATCTCCCACGCTCAGCAGAGGGCCCGCCTGTCTCTCAGTAAAGAACCACTGACCGTGACTGATACTCAGATAAAAATGAAAATGCAGTCCTCCATATTCCATACGGATATTTATGCAAATCGCACAAAGCTACATACTTTGTTACGTGTAAATTTTATATTAAAATTCCCGTTGAAAATGAAAATGTCCGTTAAAAATCGTCACAGCGAAGCCACCAGAGCTAACCCTCCAAACCGAGGCCCATGGCACACCCCACCCTGCGCGGGGGGCGCGGAGCGCGAGGGAGTCTCCGGAGAGCACAGCCTCCGGGAGAACAGGGCGGCCCGTCGGTTTGGAGCCCTCTCTGCCCAGCGTCCGTGGGAATCCTGCCAGCGACGGGAGCTTAGTCCTTGGCAAGATGAGCTCGTCTTTGCTGCGGCACATCTCACACCTTGGGAGTGTTTTCTCTTACATTCTTGAGATGCAGTAAATGTTGTCCAGTGACAGATGCACAGGCGGTGGGTCAGCCCAGCGGAGTTCACTGGGTCCTGGTGCTTCCGAGCCTGTGACCTCGGGAGCTGTCAGGTTAAGCCCTTTAGTTTATCCTTCGGCTTCACGCGTATCAAACCTGGGAAGGCTGTGGGGAAGGGAAGCTCAAGCTTGTCGAGCCTTTGCTGTGTCATGAGTACTCAGTACATGGTAGATAAGTTAGTTACAGCATCGTATGTGAAAAGGGAACCCATTATTATTGTTGAAATTTCCACTTCTCGATCTGAGTCTTTTAACTTACTGGGAGCCTAGTATGTGCTTGTCTGGAAAAGATGTGGAATTTCCAAACAAAGGCAAGGATAAATTCCTCCTAGGGGTCTTTCTGGGAAAATAACACACAAACGTGAATGTGTTCCGTTAGTGCAATGTTCGTGAGCCTGCCGACCGTGGACCCGTTCGGCCAGCCGGGCAGCCCGAGTGAGGGCTCCTAAGGGCTCCGGATCAGGTCGTGGAGAGAGAACGGCCCTTCGGCTCAGATACGGGTAGGTGAGTCGTGATCAGACAGGCGAAGGTGTAAAAAAATAACATTGCTGAAACCGTGACTCTCAGCCGTGGCTGTCTATGTAAATTAGCCGGGAGAGCTTTAAAACGCACCGCCCTTCGGACACCTAAGCTCGGTTAAATTAGAATCCACCCAGATGAGACCGGGGGGCAGGTAACTTTTCGATGTCTCCCAACTGGTTCCAAATGTGATGGTTCTTAGAACCGCTGAGGGAGAGGAATAGAAAGGTGAAGTTTTAAAGAAAGACATTTAGTTAAATAAAAACAGAACGGAAGAAGTGTTACAGAAAAGTGGGCACAAAGGCCATTTTAATGCTTTTTCTTTAACAATAGTGTTTTAGGTATCAGATAATAACTAAAACCGTGACGTTAGCTTTCTTTTATCACATGGGTGACTCCTAACAGCTTCAAGTCTTTTCCCCGTTGATACCACTCCCCGCCTTCTCAGTGTCCCCTTTGCTCTCTGCTGGACACATTCATTGTTAACGGCCTTCTTACGGTAGGTTAATCAGTATGTCTCCCGGGGCCCCAAGGTGGGTTAGAGCCACAGAGAAGAAAGTGAAATGTGCCGACCCCTCGCCCCAGGCTGACCCAACGAGTTTGGTGCTGAGAACAAGAACGCCCCCATGGCCCAGGAGCTGCGGGACAGGGGCTACGGCAGCGCCACGCCGGACTTCACGCCGAGGGACCAGGTACTGCAGCGCCAGTGCCCGGGAGCCCGGCCACCGCTGCGGCTGCCAGGTGGGGAGGCCAGACCGCGGCTTCTGCGAGCTCTGTTTCTCTCCTCGCTCTCTCGGTAGCGGGGGCACGTTTTCCGAGGTCCTCTGTGGTGAGTTTGCGCATGAGCTGTTTACCCGGCGGTGGCGCCGAATGGGTTCGCATGAAGACGAACTGGAACGCAAACATGTCTTCTTAGGCAGATGCCTTCCTGTCAAACAAGCCGCGTCCTGAAAACATGTGTCTGACCTTGTGAAAGGCGATTGCCTTCACTGCGTCTTTGCCTTCGACTGGCAACGAAAGCAATAGGCTGTTAACTTTACACTGTGCGAGTTCAGCGTCGCCAAGAAAATCTCACGGAAATGCATTCATTATGCTCCTGCAACGCTTTGCAAACCCGTCAAAGAAATGTTGTGAAATACTGCAGACAACTTTATATTTTTGTGACATACATGATCATTATTTATGTTTAACTTTTATATGAAAATGATGAATTTTGAGCAACGATAACCTGGGGACTCTTCTAAGATCTTACATATATTTGCTTCTATTTTTTCACTGGTATTCCATATACACTGATATATAATCAGCTTCACCCTACAGATGAGAAAATCGACGCCGACAGGAAACACACCTGGCCCACTAACACATCCGGGAGACACGGTGTGCTGACCCCGAGGCTTCAGCGTCTGTGGGAAGTAAAGCTGCCTCAGGTTTACTTTATGCCTGAATATTTTCACTAGCGTCTTTAGGACTAGCCCGTTTGAATTACTGATAAGGAGAGATAAATTAAAGCCCCACTACGTGTGAAGCGGGGTGCCATCCCTAGGGCGTGGCAATGAACGTGGAAGGCAGCGCCCACCGCCGTCCTGGAGCCGGAGCTTGAACTGGGGTCCAGCAGCGGCAGAGGCCGGACACAGCGGGAAGACAATCCATCCCGACTTACGTGGGGGTTCATCTGCCGTAGGGCGACCAAGGAAGCCTGTCTCCAGGGAGAAGACCTTAAAACGAGATTGACAGCCCAACAACGCTGGAGAAACGAGGAGGAGGAGGGGCAGGGGGGAACTGGCGGCGGAGGAAACGGGGTGAGGGCTCCAGGACTCGGGGGCTCGGCAGGTCCCCGAGGGAGTCGTCAGGTGCGGAGCGGCTGGGACGTTCATGGCCTTAACGCAGCCTCACACACGATTTGATTTTTGTTTTAATTCCAACAGGAACCCATTGGAGGGTGTTTTTGGCTAGTTTATTTTGTCTTATTGTTTGTTGATTCTATGAGTTGCTTTTCTGCGTATTATAGATTCTCTTCAATGAGAATGAACGTTATAGTCAGAAGAAGATGACAGGGCTTCTGGTTTTAGCTTAGACATGTAAAGAGCTTGGAGTCATCTCTCTCATGCTGAACACAAACTGAGCATCCGTGACTCCTCTTGGACCCACTAGAGACCTGAGCACAGGGCGAACTGCCACCCGAAATGGGGAGAGATGCGTGCAGCCAGCGAGGCACGGAAACAGAGTCCGCTTACCCCGGAGTGTCGCAAAGGTGCATCAGTTACAGAACGGATCGTCGGGATGGAGTAGAAGCTGCGTACGTCGGTGTGTAAGAAACCCATTTAAATACAGGCGCAGGTAGAAGGCATCGGGAAAAGAATGGGAAGAGATCCCGCTCGCACCCAGTTTGGAAACCTGGTGTGTGTACACCTGCTGCAGGTGGATTAAGCCGGAAGCACGGGGTAGATGTTCATAACGATAAAGATGCCATCTGAACCACACAGCTGCCCTCATTCTGGGCCTGTGCACTGAACAGCAGTTTTAAATGCGTATGACAAAGCTGAAAGTATCAATAGGATACATGCGTAAATCCGCACTCACGGTGAGAAACCTGCGTGTACCTTCTCAGTGAGGGGTAAAGCGGATGGTGAGGATTCGGTGACGTTTGACAGTCACTCACAAGAAGCGGAGTGTCGGGGACAAAGTACCCAGTGAACAAAGCCAGGCACCTAAGATGACCCCACTTCCATTGCAAAAGCAGGTAAAGCGTCTCTGTGATCTGAGGACCAGGTGGGGGCACTTTCAGGTGGGTTGGCGGTTCTGCAGGCCCCAGGGAGCTCTGGAGTTCGAGGCATTTTCTGCTTCTGGACGAGGTGACGATGACCTACCTGGATGGAGTCACCTCGCGCAGGGTCTGTGGGCCGTGCCATCGTGACCATGCACTCGATCTGCTGCACTTCTGTGGAACGTTTTCTGAAAAACTACCGCCCACAGATAAGCACACACATGCACATATACAAACACTGTCACGTGGGCAAAGAAGAAAATGACAGCATCCTCTTGAGATGAGAAGGAACCGGTGTGTCTCCTGCATTCTGAGAATTCTGGGGAACTTCAGGAAATGCCATCAGAATCGATCATTCTGACAACCGTGTATCATTCAACTCAACATTCCATTAAGCCACTGAAATAATTTTAAGGAAAAAGCTTGGCTCTCGTCCCCACTCCTAGGCAGAAAGAGAACGTCCTGATTTATTGTCTCATCAAAAATGCCTGGAAAATAATTTTTACCCAAAGAAGAAAAAGTCAGTGGATGTCCTGAAAATATGACAAACCACATTCAGCAAACAAAATAAGGTAAAGCCAGGAGACTTCGGCTCTCTCCCGCCAAACCCATGCCCGGAACTCATGTTTGCCCAACCCGATGTTACCATAGCCTATCCGACACACCGGGGGTGTTGTACAGGAATCAAAATCACACTCGACTCTTCACGAAAGAGAGAAGAGCCACAGTTTAGTTACTGCTGGCAGCCGGAAGTCTAGGATCTCTGAGCGATGTTCATTTTCCTCTGTTTACTGAGTCGCTCCGACCACATTTAAAATACCGGAGACTCTGCGGATTATTTACTAACACCGCCATATGCTACAAACAGTTGGCTAGGCTTCGCCAGATCATGTGGCCCAGATCTCCGTGACTCGCAATTTTGGCTCTTGGATCTTCCTGGGCTTCGTTCACACTTTCTCACACATGTCATGTAGAAGGAATGAACAGTTTCCCCACAATCTTCACAGAGAAAAAGCAACACTGGCATTCCAAGTCTTCTCCCTGCCAGCCTGCTGGTCTGGCGTCCTGCAGGTTCCAACAGCTACGTGGCCCTCTAAACTTCCAGCTCGGGGGGGGATGTGTCTATTAGATTTGTTTCCCTGTTTATTATTATGACCTCAAATCCAGTAGAGCTGAGTATTCTGGGACATTTAAAATCATGTATTCCAAGTGGGCTTTTGGGTTCAGTATTGGAAGTTCTACAGCAAAATGTTTTTGTCCATGACAGAAACGACAGGCTTTGGATGATAGGTCAGTAGTTTAGGTCAAAGGTTGCAAACTCAAATGTCAGGAACTCATAAAGTCACTCGAGGGCAACCTGTAATTCAGCAACCTGGGTCAAGTTCACATTTATCTAAGCAGTGCTGAGTGTGTCTGGTAACGTGACAAGAATCAGAACGAAGTGTCGCCCCCGGATCAGAGGTGGTGGGGGGACACTCCGTCACTGAGACAGGCTCGGAGGCTGCTGGGGAGACATGGGACTTCTTCCGATCTCAGCAACATGAAACGTTTGCAAAATTTTCCACATACAGCTGCAGATACCTTAGTGAACAGGGATTTATTGCCTACCTTCCTAGAGGTTGAAATAAAGGCATGAGTTCCAGCGCTTCCTTTGAGGAGGGTGGTAGGAACCATATACTTAAAAAGCCTTTAATTAATAAAGCTGGTGTTATTGATTTAGAAATAACACATACATATTTTATTAGATGTGATTCATTAATAATCAATCTCGTATTCTAGATTTTTAGAAGTCTGCTTATCCCAAGACCTAACTTTTGTAGTTTTGAATTGGCTCCTTCAGTGTTGGGATGGATTTTATAGAAATAATGTTAGGCTTGGCCACACATCAATAATGCAAAAGGGCAACTTAACTTTGTACGAAAGTGCAGCAGAAAATGTTGTCCTTGGGCCGTGCGTGGGAGGCCATGAACGAGCCCTTCCGGTGTCACGAGAACACGATAGGTAGGAATTCTGACACTCGTTCTTCCACAGAGCTGGATCACGTTGACCTGACTTGATACTGTCTGACACAGGGAGCGACAGGGTTTTGTGAACCAACCATACTAAATACGCAACTGTCGAAGGGGTGTAGGGAGTGAGTGCTACGTCCAGCACGCCGTCTGGAAATAATATGTTCACCGTCCTTACAGTGGAATTTGCTTTAAACACTAAACAATTTATAAATGGCTTGATTGCCTCTTCCCTGTTGTCCCATTTCTAGGAATGACTGAAAATCACAGCTGCCCAGATGTGAGAGCGGGATGGCGGGCGATAGCAGTGTAGTTTGCGCCCAGTGCCCAGGCAGGGGAGTGGAGGCTGCGTGTCAGGCAGCCAGGGTGCCCTCGCGAGAGGCATTCCTAGCCCCGGGGGTGGTGGGCTAGCGCTTGAACCACCAAGAGACTGGTCAGACCCTAAATCCACGGTTTGGAGAATAAGAAAGCAGTAACAGGTATAATAATTACAGTTTCCCCATATGACTCCCTACTTTTTATCCTGTGCATTTATGTCTGAAATCACATGTGTGTCTTTAGATTTAGAAGTATTCAGAAATTATACTTTACAGTCTTGAAATGATTTTCAGAGAAAATATTAAATTAACTGTTAACATAGTTTAGAATCTAATAAACTCTTATGCTTAACTGTTATTTTTACTTAACAATGTTGGTTTTACACAATAGTGTAGCAGGTACAAGCGACTTCTCAGATATTTTTCTTTTATTCTACAGTTAAAAGACCTTAAATGAAAGCTGCATGGTTAATTTATAGTTCTGTGTGTTATAGGAACTATGTATTATTTGTTGGAACTCTTTGACCCTGAATACTGATTTAACTTTCAGATAAAAATCACCCCATGTGTTTTTATGTTGTCATTCCCAGATTCTATGAGCGAAGAGGTGATGTGACATTCGACAGCAGCACGTTCAGGGGTGACTTGCTCAAGACTCACAGAATGACTCAACGGGGATCAGTGACTGGACAGGCTGGCGATTATTGTTATGTGCTAGGTATTCCCTGGTCTGCCTTTGCACTGGAGGTCATAGCCAGAGTTCCAGGCTTCCTCTTCTGGCCAGCGGGTGTCAGTGACACAGGTCGGCACGGATGCGACTTCCACACCATACAGACCTCTTGCTCTACCTCCCTCACGCTGGCGGCTTTAAAAGCCTGGCCAAAATGTCACGCCTCTGTCATCCTGGGAGAGAACCCACATCCGCAGCTCCCCCTCCACACTAGGTAAAGCCAGTCTCACCGACTAGGGGTGGTGGTGGTGTGCGGGGGTGGAGGAAGGGTGGTCATCTAATGTCCTTAGAGTTTCCTGCGTTCTTACTGGCTTTTCCATGCTTTCCTGTGAATCGCTAATCACCGAGTCCTCTCTTCCTCCTCCTTTGAACTCTCCGTACACTGCAGATGTTTCTGTGAGTGTCTGGCAGATGGATGCTTTCCCCTGGTCTGACCGTAAATAGATTTTTCTCCATAGATTTTCCTTCTTCTTCTGCAGATTCTTCCTCCTCTTTCAGTGATAATCCCCTGGCTGGCAGCCGGACGTTCCTGCCGGGAGTAGTGATGCCCTGAGGCTTCGGGGTAGGTTACCGAGGGGCCTCTCAGCTGATAAGAGCCAGGTGTTTTAAATTTAGAATTGATTATAGGTTTTACTAACAGTAAAATCTATTTCTATTTTAGTGAAGTTATTGAGGTTCATCAGGTGCAATGCCAGAAGTCATTTTTATAATCATTTATTTTTGCAGTAAATGTATTTTTATAGAAATGTATGTAAAAAGTAGAAATTCAAAGATTTAGGAAAACAATAGCCACTTAAATAAAAATATGTTTAGTCTAAAATTAATGGGTTCTTGTGTACATTTTAAAAATAGAATTGTCATATTTAAACTTCAGTTTGGCCATGATGAAGTTGTTTTAAAAATTTCCATTGCAATCTTTTCAATTCCCTTCACTTTGGTGGTGATTTTACTGATATCATTAACAAAAACAAGTATTTGTAGATCTTAAGTTGCAGTGTTAGAACATAAAATTTTGGTTAAATTACCCAATATCTAAATCTGCACTAAAAGCTTCAGTTTTCAGGAAATTCATTTCCTCTACAAACCCATCAGCCAGTTCCTATTTTTCAATTTCACTGAGCAATGCGCTTATCATGAAATATTTTAGTAACTCGCGTACGTAGGCTGTAACTACATCTCAAGTAATGAAAAGGCTGGTGAGAGATAATTTACATAATGGAATATTTTAAAGAAGGTGTGGTTAATGTTGAGTATAATTAGAGGTAATACAAGAGGACTGAAAACGTATTTATTGAAAAGGAGAGAATCTTGGTGATGCACGTCTCAATTACAGCGTGCGGCCCTCAGGGTCCGAGTCCCGGCACCCACAGCGAGTGTCAGTAAGGGCAGAAGCCGGCAAACCTGCGCCTATTGTCGGTCGTCCGCAGTGACACCTGAGCCCTTCCCCATTCTCCGATGCTGTGTGAACCAACCAGATGTGTGAACTAGCCAGCTGTGTGAACTAACCAGATGATGTGTGAACCAACCAGCTGTGTGAACTAACCAGATGTGTGAACTAGCCAGATGTGTGAACTAACCAGCTGTGTGAACTAACCAGCTGTGTGAACTAGCCAGCTGTGTGATGCTGTGTGTACTAACCACATGCATTTTTAAGAAGCATCCCCGCAAATGGATTTTGCTACAGCTGTATTTACTCATTGTGATTCATACATAATTTCTTCTGATGATGCAATCATTTCTTCTCTAACTTTTTCTACAAAATTTCATCCTGTTCCAAGTTATATGATTGATTTAGGCTATAATG
Source organism: Trachops cirrhosus (assembly GCA_028533065.1). Lineage (NCBI taxonomy): Eukaryota > Metazoa > Chordata > Mammalia > Chiroptera > Phyllostomidae > Trachops > Trachops cirrhosus. Next base: position 1,223,367 of record CM052545.1, read on the forward strand.
GGTGAGATTGATACTACATTGAAAGTATTGCTAAGTGACCTTACACATTTATAAGACACAGTTAATGTGGAAAAATTGGCTGTATCTTATATTCTGGAGTGAAATGTGAGGATTAAAATTTAAATATGTTTTAGAATGAATTAAAATATGTTCCATTTTATGAATGGGTTTACTCAAGGAATAATTTTTACCTGAAAATATTACATGTGAAAACAAACCCATTTACCTGATTAATCGTCCAGCTCTTTTCAGTTCAGACATTTAGTGTTACTTGATCTTTAAATGCGAGTGGATTTATGGAATTAATTAGCCGAGGCCATCGTAGCACTTAAGCATTGCTGAGCATTTCCCCATATAATTGTCTCATTGACCTTATTTCGTGTGATACAATCGTCTAGCTCTGGATGTGAGGTCATAACCTTTATATGAGAAAATCTCGAGTGTTTTCATACTCACCACAAAGATGAAGGTGGCGACCAACTTGGAGGAACTGAAGGAAATACACCAAAAAGCCCACAAAACACAGAGTCGCCATCTTGTCCTCACGTGGAATCGCCAGCAGAGCGTGTAGCTCCGTGTTGATGGATTTCGTCTCGCTGAGCACGTGCCACGTGTGGTAGAGGTCATGGGTGGCTGCACAGGCCCCATTAGCTTTGAACTTGTTTGTCCCCCTGAGTCTAACTCCCCGCTGCCACCTCTGTGACTCTCCCTCGGGTGTCCCCTGCTCTGGAACCCGCTGCACCGTGCGCCCTGGAGGTGCCAGTGACGCGCTGTGCCCCTGAGGGCAGCTCTGGGGCAGTGACTGCCAGGAATCCATGTGGACAGCCCCTCCCCCAGCCCCACGCTCCCCTGGGCGCCGAGCTCCAAGCTGGGTGCTGGCTGGGTGTCACCGCCGTCTTACCCTCAGCCCCTCCCCAGGGGCCTTCGCTCGGGTGCCCTGGAGCGGCTGCGTCCCCCTCCGGGCCTGCGGCTCCTGTCCTCTCCGAGGATCCACTGAGGACGTCTTACACATAAACTAATCCATGCAAATCCTCATATCACAGTTTGTGCCTCGGGAAACAAACAGACAAACAAAAATACAAGCAGCTAAACCCATGAAAAACAGCATCCGGCCACTGGGAGATAGGGCTGCTGGAGGGTCGGGTGGGCAGACCGCTGTGGGTTTGTCCTGTCTGCGGGAGCTCCCTCGCCAGCTCCCCCTGAAGGGACACCAAGCTGGAGGCTGGGTGCGTGGGCCACACACGAGCCTGCCTGTGTGCAGCCGCTACAGCCCTTTGTAACTTTACTCTGGAAAATGGAATAGCGAGAAGCGATCATCCCAGATACCCCATCCTTTGCCTTGATTCAAAGTCCCCAAAACTTAAAATGATGAGGTGAAATTCTAACTCTCCGTTCAAGGCCACTGATGTTTTGTCCCCTAGTAGAAAATTTCTTCCTCACTAAAAAATGTAAGACCCCTAATCTACGAAAGCCCTCATTATAAGGAGTGAAATGATAAAGTCGAGGAGGCCCCGGGTCCCAGGCAGAGAAGCCACCTCCTCGTTCGGGTCCTGGGCTCCCAGATGCGAGCACGCGGCTCGGCCGTGCTCCCCCGGTCGGCTCCGGGCTCCGCGGCTCCGGAATGGGCTTCGCCAGGTGCTGCCACGCAGCCCCGGCTGTTCCTGCGCCTTCAGTAGTTAGTTCCATCGTTGGAGCCGGCACCTTCTTCAGGGTGAGGGACCCAGGGTGTCTGACCCGTGGCCCGCAGACCGCACACAGTCCGGGATGGCTGTGCCCGTGGCCCAACGCAAAACTGTCAGTTTACTTAGAACATTGAGATTTTGTGTGTGTGTGATTACCTGTCACAATGTGTGTCACGTGTGGCCCAAGACAACGCTTCTTCTTCCGGTGTGGCGCAGCGGCGCCAGGAGGTCGGACACCCCGGCGGTGGCCGCTCGTGGGCACGAGCCTGTGTCTTCACGTCTCTCCCTGTGCCTTCCAGAAGCAGGATGCAGGGGAGCGCGACAGGGAGGGAGGGAGGCAGTAAGTCCCGGGAGACCTCTTACTGCTGCACGGAGTCTCTCCAGGAGGAAACACCTGCACCAGTTACCCGTCTGCGTCTGACACTGGCTGACATCGGCCCGGGGGCGTCACGGAACACAGAACACAGACTCGGCGCCCCTACCTCAGCCCGAATGAGGGTGATTGTGGGTTAAAAACACAAAGGCGAGAGCCAGGTCGAGAGAAATGTGTGCCTATATTGAGTATTTATGTTTATTAAACTACCACTTATTCAAGCACGAGAGGCTTTTCAAATAATGTAAATTTTTAATCTTCAGCTACCATTCCCTCCACACGATAAAATACATAATTTTTAAATGGGGTGAATGCTGACTGCAGATACACCTCGACTGGTTTCCACGGCTCAGAGAAAAATGTCTCGGCTCTTCCTGGGCCTCAAAGCGACTGCTAAGTCTGCCTTCGGCTCCTCTGCTACAGAGCGGGGTGGTCCTTGCCCCACAAGTTCAAGGCCTGTGTGCCTCCTCACTGATGACCGCTCATGCACGCAGGGGCTCAGGACCCCTGCGAATACGGAGATCGGCTACCGGAACAGGAGCACCCAGGCGCCCGCACCTCCTGCTCGCCGGGGTCTCGAAAACGTTTAAATTTGATCGAGTTAATCCACAAAGGCGTACCTTCTTACTCCACAAAAAGTCAATACACATTCATGAAAATGCAAATGCAGGAACTAAGGCCTGGAAAGTGATTAAGGTTATATTTTAGCAAATTGAGTCAATAATTTCAGCTTCATGCAAGATTCTTTCTACAACAGAAATAGCATTGAAGCAAAAAACAGTCTGAATTATCTTCACCACGCTGCATTTGCTGATGCAAAGCCTGGTGTGTTCCTGTTGACAGTGAAAGGGAAAGCGAAGAGTAAGGGATTGCTTTTCTAGAGTCTAACCTTTAAAAACATATACAATACAGCAAGATTGATTGTTTTATCAAAATGTTAAGTAAAATCAAGTCGTGTTTTAATTTGTAATTAAAAAACAACATAGAATGACACTGTACAGGTTCTGATGAACACGATTCACTGACATATTTCCAAGGAAAAATGATAAAAGTAGATGTAAAAATTTAAAAATGGCCTTATGTCTATGATTTTAATATTGGTGAAGTACCTTTTGTTACCTCCTTACTTACAATGATCACACCTCTGCACAATCTCCTCCGACAGAAGAGAAGACAGGAAAAGCTGTCCCGAGGCCGGGGGCGGGGGGCGGGGCTCCCCTTTGAGCTCCCTGGGCCCCACTCGACCTCCGCGGGGCGGGGACAGGCGACCGCGGGCTCTGCTCCCTTCTCCCGGGGCAGCCACACTGCAGGGCCGCGTGCCCTGGCGTAAGAAGGTAGTGGCTTTCGCATTTATTGAGTGATACGTTATTTCTGACAGCTGTGCTGCTCGTTGGCCAGGGGGAGGACCACACAAGACCAGCCCTATGTTCATTAGGAAATAATTAACGCCATTATTTTATAACGATGACTATCCTCGGCACCTGAGAGTCCATGTCAGCCTAAAATATTAAATGGAAAGTTCCAGAAATAAGCACGGCATAAGCTTTAAAGTGTGTGCCATTCTGAGGCGCCGTGACGACGCCTTGGAGACCGCTCCGCCCACCCGGGAGTGGTCACCTGTCGTCCCGCGTCTCCAGCTGCACACGCTCAGCCTGTGAGTCACCAGCGGCCACGCAGCTACCACATCGACTCCCAGTGTCTCAGTGCACTGCATTTGTGAGCAAAGAGTTAGATGTTTAGGTCAATCGCTAACAAATATTTCTTTATGGTGTACTCTGTTTTCAAAATTCACCTTTTTTTTCCATTTAAAACAATGCCATAATTGCTATAATTTTATATTTCTCCATTTGCACATGTGTGAGAGTTATGGTGAGGTATGTAAATTGAAGAAAGAGTTTTTATTTAATGTATGCATATTTATGCATATGTTGAATTTCAGTACATTTTGCTAAATTGTGTCTTGATGTTTAAAGACATTAAGTTTTGCCAATTTAAAAAAATGTAAATCGTTGTCTCGCTTTCGCTTTAATTTTCAGCTCACTTGTTAGTCCTGAGGCTTACCGTGTATTCGAAGTTGTTATCTATGTAAAGTGCTCGTTTTCTTACTCGGTCATTCTCCACGTTAGACCGTTTTGCCTTCCCTTTTGAGTTTTCGAGTTATCTGCGTGTGTGTGGGTTTGTGTTGCTTAAGCATAACTTATATATTTGCACAGACACTCAGGACTTCTGCTCATGCGTTGCCAACACCTTAGCTTTATGCTGATCTCTTGTCTGCAGTGGATTCTGACATCAAAGTAGGCTGACCTACCAATATGCTCTCTTCATGGGTTTTGCTCTTTGTGCTTTAGGAGCATCCTGAACCCACAGTTTCTATTTCTTCCCAAACATTTGAAACTTTCCCCTGAATGTTTAATTTTCTGTGCTGCACCACTTACAGACATCGCCTCGTCTAGCTCCATGAAGATTCAGGCAACTTGTGTCCTCGGGCTTTTCCGTCCACACCTAGCCCCGCCCACGGCCCCGCCCACGGCCCCGCCCCGTGTCAGCACCACACCCACTTCATTCGGAGATGAGGAACCTCGTGCTGTGTGTTAGGAGCTTTCTCCCTCCCGTCTCCTCTTCTTTAGGAAAAGGCTCGCACCTCCACGCGTGGATGTCATCATTTATTTTTTAATTTACCTGAATAATTCTTTGGGTCTTTTGTTGGCATTTAATGGAGGAGATAAGTCGTATTTATTACATACAAGTTTAAAGCTACTATATCTTCTTTGCGACGTGATCTTTTGACTGGGCTTATCCCCAGGTTTTTTCCACTGAAGTCCTATACGGACACCTTGGTTTCTTTTTGGCTGTGATTCCTCTTACGTCCAAGTGTTCTCTGTTGTTGTATTTGGGGTTTGTTTCTTTTAACATTATGTGACTATCTATCTATATTTCGAATGGTTTTACCATCTCTGTCTTTTACATTATGAGATTATTCCATTTATGATAATGTGATTATTGATATATGGACTCTTTTTTTTAAAGATTGTATTTATTTTTAGAGAGACGGGAAGGGAGGGAGAAAGGGAGAGAAACATTGATGTGTGAGAGATACATCAACTGGTTGCCTCTCACACACCCCCTGCTGGGGGCCTGGCCAGCAACCCAGGCAGGTGCCCTGATTGGGAATTGAACCCGTGACCCTTTGGTTGGCGGGCCTGTGCTCAATCCTCTGAGCCACACCAGCCAGGGCTGTACACAGACTCTTTCTATCATTACATGTGTGTTTGTTTACTGCTCCTTCTTGTTCTGGTTCTTGCTATTTTGGGGAGTGAATGAGATCTTATTTTGTAAATTTTGCATTATTGTTTTTACCTCCAATCCAAGGGATAAAATTTATGTTTTCTCTGGAGAATTTTCACCATTTAAGTTTAAATTTACAAATTTACAACATCTAAAACTTACCAATATTTTACCCACAGGCCTTTTTAGTACTTTAGAATATTAAAAATTTGATAATATCTTCTGTTCTTACATATTATTATTATTATTTTTATATCACCCCTACTCTGGTGGACTAGCCACATCACATGAAGTTGTGCTAAAAGAGCTAGTATTTTAATTGTCGATATTATATCTATAGCCATTTATAGCGGTTCACAGGGAAGGTTTTTAATTCTTTAAAAGTGATAATTCCAGTTTCTAGTAAACATTTTGCTACTTTCGTTGAATACATTTTGAATGTTGTTTTACATAGGAAGGTATGCTAATAATGTATTTATGACTGTTGAGATCATTTGCAATACAAATAATCTAAATTGGAAAAATTGAAGATAATCTTTTATATCTTATTTCGTTCATAATTATTAGGTTTTCAGCTCACTTTATTCACATTTTGGCTGTATTCTTCTCCAGAAATCCATCTGCTTACCAAGGTTTTCGAGTTTAGCACATGCTGTTTCTTTCTTTTGACAGTTTCTGTGTGTAAATACGTCCGGTCTATTGTGTCCGCACACATTGTCGAAGGCCGTCTCTGCCGAAACACCCACGATGCTCTCAGGGCATCACACCCAGGTTTGGTGTTGGGACTGTTGCTGGTTTTGCATCTCGGTCAAGTTTTGCAGGACTGGTTTTGTCTCCTCGTACCTTTCTTGGCTTAACACATGAACATAACCCCTGTTTTCTAACTACTTCACTCACGTGCTCTCATGTGGTCATGGACAGAAAGACTTTAGGCTGCAGGTAAGTGACAGTGCGGGGGAATGAAAGAGGGTCCCAGAGGCCACTGCCAGGCATTCCCACTAAGTCACGGCGAGGAACACGGAGAGGAGACGGGTGAGCCACGCCTGCCTCCTGAACAGGTACAGAGCCCCACCCTTCCTTTCAAGTCCGTAGTTTCAAACTCATGCATTTAAAGTCATAACCCTACGGTAACTATAAGATACCATTCGGTTCCTGATTCTCTACGGTTCAGTGTTGGCCAGGCTTACAGTGATGCCAATTCCTAAGTTATTCAGACAGAAAACTACGTATGGCTTTTGCCTGGAAAACCTGGATGCTACCAGAAGAAAACCAAGCCTCTGCCCTGAATTATCGACTTACTTAGCGCTGTGTACACTGGGCCATAAAATCAATTAACAGGTGTTTTTCCTCAGTTCAGTAGCTCTTTCTTATTTGCATGCAAAGTATTACATATCCTGTTATATTGGTGTGTGCTTTTATTACAGGAGAGATATACTATATATAAAAAATATATTAGCTTTAAGCCTGCATTCCTTTACCATAAAATAATTTCCTTTCCTATTAAAATATTGACTTCTCACCTTTATAATCATGAGCTTCAACATAAAAATATAAGTTAAATGTTGACACCTAAATATTCTTTAAAAGGTTCCAGATATATCTTAGAAAATACAATTTCCATTAAGTTTACAAGAAAATTTTGTCATTAATAAATATTTTGACTTTTCTTTGTAAGTGTAACCTTTACATTTAACTAGGCTCATCAATTTTTAATGTGTTTTATCATCTCTCATGTGTTAAAATTCTCCCTCCGGCACACACATACACATAGACACACACACACAGACGTACAGAGAGACACACACAGACAGAGTTTGGTTTGTATATTTTCCCTAACAAATGAGCTGCTGGCCAAGCCACATTTTAAGGAGTGTGGAAAATTGACCTAAATTTAAGCTACAGCGTTAATACATGCACAGTGTAAACTGGGTGTGCACTGTGAGCAGGACGGGACGAAAGCTGCCGCATGAGCAACACGTACGTGCTCGTACACGTACGAGAGAACATCCTCGTACGTGCATGGAAGACCCAGCATGTGGGTCTCTGGGCAACACTGGCTAATGAAACAGGCAGATCTAGATGACTGTGGTGTCCGCGCGACTGGAGATTATTGATGGAATCCGAGGTCCCCGAGGCTCCCAGCCGGCAGGGCACCTGTGACCTCGGTGGGGCGTGAGCGATGCCCCTTCACGTCCAGCCACGCCCGAGGCTTCTGAGGGAGATTTTCTAAGGCCAGTTTAACGTTCACACGAAGGCCATTTAACAGCTACGTTGCGATTCGTTATTATTAGAATTTCCTGAATGGTGATTGGCACACTGACCTGAATTTCCCGTGTATAACTGCACAGTCTGTGTACGTGTGTTGGGGCAATGCTGGGAGGGGGGAGGGGAGCTGCGTCTAAGGAAGACCGTGAGCCTGTGGGGTGGGCCAGCGTGGGCGCCCCCCCCCCCCGTCTTAAAGACAGTCTCTGTGACTTTCCTCTCCCTTCAGTCTCCTTGTCTGTGCCGCTAGGATTCTCACAGTGGGTGCAGATGGCTGTTGGAATAAAAAGTGCAATGTTTGTAAAGCACGGGGACCCTAAGGGGCTGTGGGCAATTTTTCCCTGGGAATGGCGTTTGCTATGTGGAAATGGAATCAGCCTCCAAAGAGCCTTGGTCTCTCCGAGTCTCTCCACATCGTCACAAGGGATGGATGAGATTTGTTTAAAATGTACCTTCAAGCATCTTGCAATAATTACTTTAGGAATTGTGGGTTTCAGGAATTGTGGGTTTCAGAATTCCTAGAAATCATAAAAAGAACAAGTTCTGATTGAAGGAACACACTTAGAGAGAAACATAAATGAACTTTTTTTCAGAGACGAGAAGAAAAGAACGCTAGGTTCTCATCTGAGTGTCACCAGCCCTCGGCCAGCGCACGCGCGCAGGCCGCCAAAGGGCCGGCAAAGAGCGCCGAGCAGGTGGGGGCGGAACGTTACGTCCGCTGGGCGTTTGGAGCCCACCCCACGTTAACATCGGTGACGCTCCACAGCGTCGGAGAGGTCATTGGGGTTCATCCACGCAAACCCTTCGGTTATCGGTGGGAAGAGGCCCCGACGAAAGCCGTGACCACGCCGAAGTCACGACTGTCCTGTGTAGGTGCCCCCACATGGCACGCAGCCGGGGACTGGGGTCTCGGCGCTGGTCTGTGCAGGAGACCCACCGGTAAGAGTGAAACTGACCCTGCATTTCTACCAAACAGAAGCCCTCAGAGCAGACGCACTCACGGTGGGATTTGTAGGAAAACAGTCCCGACCTAAACGGCAATAACAGCAGAATTACCGATACCGGGGTTTGTGGCTAGTGCTCTGGGGACCGATTTATTATACTTGTTATAATGAAACGATGATTTTATAAAACTTCAATGATAACAGAGTAGCATTAGGTCGAGATACACATTAAATAATTAATGTATGCTTTATTATAAAGAAAATTAGCTGAACATTGAATTTGAATATCATATACTACATGTATATCATCTTTATTTTATTTCTGAAAAATCACCAGCTTTTGAAACTGCAGCTCTCTGTGTATTCAGGTCAAATTAAGTATTCACTTCAAAATTATGCTTTCTTAAGATGTGTGGTGATTTGAGATTCCTGCTGAAAATCCAAAGACGTGATTCAGTGCGTTCAGTATGGAACCCTGGGGAACTCTGGAAATAATCAAACCGTCTGGCAAATATTGAAATAATTGAAGAAAAGACAGGCTTGAGGAAATTATAACTTCAGTCTGCTATCAGTGTGTACACAATAAAACTGACTAAAGCTTCTCAGTTGCAAAGATAATGTCCACATCGTAGAAGAAAAGTAAAGGTTTTATGAACATGTAGATAGTGGGGTAAGAGTCAAACATTTTTTAAAAAACATTGATTGATCAGTTCCTATTTTAATTACACAGAAAAATCATACAGTTATTGAGACTACTTACTCTCAAAGTTGTAATGAAGTTGAATCACCTTTTCCATATATTCTTTTAATATTTAAAAATAAAAAATACATATATTTCCAACAACATGGGTAGAACTGGAGAGCGTTATGCTAAGTGAAATAAGTCAGGTGGTGAAAAACAAATACCATATGATCTCACCTTTAACTGGAACATAATCGACAAAAGAAAAAAGCAAACAAAATATAACCAGAGGCATTGAAATTAAGAACACTCTAACAGTACCCAGAGGGGAGGGGGGAGGGGACAGTGGGGAGAAGGGTTTCCTGGAACTACTATAAAGGACACATGGACAAAACCAAGGGGGAGGGTGGAAGCAAGGGAGGGAGGGGGGTTTGGCTGGGGTGGGGGGAGTGGTGGGGGCAAAATGCAGACAACTAATTGGACAACAATAAAGTAATTTAAAAATATATATATTGCTTACTTCATGTTTACCGTTTATACTGTTACAAATGCCCCCCACCCCACCACACCCTGACCTCACCACCCCCTCCTTCCAGCTGTGGCCACACTGAGGTCCACACTGTGGGCACACTATGTCTACGAGTCATGCGCACGTGTTCTCTGGCTGACCCCTTCCCATTCTTCCACCCTGTCCCCCTTTCCCCTGGCTACGACAGATGTCAGTCCACTCCATGTATCCACAGCTCTGTCTCTGTTCTGTTCATCGGTTTATTTTGTTCATTGGATTCCACATGCGAGTGAGGTTGTATGGCATTGTCACCCACCGACGAGCCCATTTCACTCAGCATAATAGCCTCCTTCCCTGTGCGGAAAAAGGCACGGCCTCCTTCTTTCTCGAGGCCCCACGGCAGGGCCCTTATGTCAACGCGCCGCGGCTTCTGTGTCCACTCGTCTGTGGAGAGGCGCTCGGGCTGCTCCAGCCGTGGCCACTGTAGGTGACGCTGCCTGGGACACGGGGGTGTGATCCTGCAGATCGGTGTTTCGGGATTCGTCGGATGCACGCCGAGGAGTGGGATCGCTGGGTCAAAAGGCAGTCCCATCTCTAGTTTTCTGAGGAAATTCCATCCTGTTTCCTGCAGGGGCCACACCAGTCCCCACTCCCACCCACGGGGCACGAGGGTCCCCTTTCCTCCGCATCCTTGCCAGCACTAGTTGTTTGTTGATTTGGTTACGATGGCCATTCTGACGGGTGTGACGCGATATCTCATTGTGGCTTTCTTGTGCAACACTCTGATGGCTGGCGATGTTGAGCACGTTTTCATTGCCTGTGGCCCCTGTGTGTCCTCCTTGGAGAAGTGTCTGTCTGAGAAATCCAACCTCTCCTGAAAGAAATTAGGTCAGCCACGGTGTAGGACATGTTCGCTGTCGAACTTTCTTTTTTTGCTGGGTGCTATTTTGTCTCTGTCAAGTACGGTGACCGTTTGGCATCCATGACAGTGAAGGCTTCCTCCTTAAACCCTGGCGCGCGGGGCGCAGCAGAAAACGTGAGTATTTTCCGTACAAAACCAAACAACGCACTTTGGGCCACAAGGTGTCACTGCCGTTCCAGCCAGACAGGGTTTCCTTAGAATGAACACAGAAGCAAGTTGGACCTCATTTACGTATTTAATTTGCTTCTGATTGTACCCCAGATCATTTCTATGATGATACCCGGAGTAAGTTTTATCGGGTTTACTGGGAAAGCAGGAGTGGCGGTGACATGGTCAGAGGAAACGAGCCCCCTCTCTGAGCTTCGGAAGAGCAGCCTGCTAATGAAGGGCTAGGACAGGACCCGCGAGTGCGCTTCGCGGCCTCCGCGCTTTCTGCGCAGAACGGCGTCGCGGGCGACCGCGGGGCCCGGCCTCCGCTGCAGGCGGTCCTGTCTGTCTCTCGCACGCACCCGTGCGTCCAGCCGTCGGTGGCAGTAATGGTGCAGCCCCCTCGCGCCGGCCCTGCGAGGTGATTGTTCTGTCACGCTGACTGCGGCCGTGGGTGAGATGAAATGCTTATCTCCCGGCCTTAATACAAAAGCACCTTTCAATACTGCTGTCTGCTCTTGGAGAAACGCCAAACCGATCTACTCCGATGACTTCTGTGTCCCTCACGTCCCCGATGTTTCATTATATTACCACCTCCGACCCCCGCGCGTGTGGGTTGAAACATGAAGCAGACCAGAAGGGCCCTGTGGCTGTGAACGCTGCCCTCTTCCGCTCCCACCTCCCCCAGAGCAGCCCTCTCCGTGCTAAGTGCATGGCGAGTGCCCCCAGCTACGCCGTGACTGGTCATGACTCACTCAGCTCCCGCCTGCTCAGGGCTAACTATTCCCCGAGCTCCCAAAAAGCAGAAATATAATATTTTCCAAACTGTTTTTAGAAGTTAATTAAAATATTTAATAAACATTTTAAGTAATATTATCAGGAATGCATTTTAATTCTCATCACATTAAATGGCTATGTATTTAGCCCTGGCTGGTGTGGCTCAGTGGAACCAAAGGGTCGCCAGTTCGATTCCCAGTCAGGGCACAAACTTGGGTTTCGGGCCAGGCTCCCCAGTAGGCGGCACGCGAAAGGCAACCACACAATGATGTTTCTCTACCTCTCCTTCTCCTTCCCTTCTCCTCTCTCTAAATATAAATAAATAAAATCTTTTAAAAATAAATTACTGTATGTTTAAAACTTTTTAACTGAACACAAAAAATGTAAGTTAATCTTTTATCTGCATCTAAATATTTGTCCTGGTTTTATTTTCTTGTCATTATGCGCACTCTGTGATTGAAGTAGGAGTTACACTGACTCGTTTAAACATCCTGTAGAATGTTGGGATCACGGGCGGGTGGGCTCCTGGCCCCCGAGAGCCGCACCTGTGCCCGCTGTCCCTCCCCTCAGCTGAACTCTTCCTCCTCGGTGGTCCCAGGGCATGGCTGGGTCAAGCACTGGCTTTCTGTCAGTGACAAACGAAGGAAGAAAAGCCCTCCAGCCATTCATGATATTGTTAATGGTCAGAAAATGCGTTAATAACTGGCAGACAATGCTTTCCACCATTCATTTTGTTTTTCTTATTTTAAGGGCTGAAATGTTGAAAGTCACTGTCATGTAATCAAAATGTTGATGAAATCGTAGGTAATATAAATGCTTGTTATTCACCAGAGAGTAAGGCACATGTAACAATCACTTTACGGTATGGAATGTCCCCTGAGGGATCTCTACCCCCTGGCTTGGTGAGACCGTCCCCGCCCTGCGCCTCCATCGTGGGCGAGCCTGTGCTCAGCGCCCACGCGGTGAGGACAGGCTCCTGCCTGGCACTGCCTGCCAGCCTGGCCTGCGGGACATTGTCCTCACCGCAGGGTCCCAGGCGAGGTGCTGAGTGACAGCTGTCCCCAAGCCTCCTAGGGGTGGAATTATATTAGTAGCTTTAGATTTTAAAGTAGAAACGTGCAGTAGTAAATTATCAAGAAGAAGAAAGTTTGAAATAATAAAACCAATGAAATATAACCATATGCATTACATTGCCATTTTATTAAGTGATTCTTTTACTTCAATTAATATCAGAAGACTAGCTTAAGAATATTGCCATCATTTAGAAAGAAATATAGTATGCTTCAAAGCCGGACTCACAATTAGAGAACTAATATTCTCACTACTTTAAGACAATACACTGCTCTTTGGGGTAATGAAATTTAACAATAAATTATCTTTTGCCTGTAGGCCTTATTGTTGTGAATTCAGGTATTCCTAATGGCTTTTAGAATGAATGAGCCCTTAACAAAGGATTTGACAGGTAATATAATTAAAGAGGCAAAGAAAAGTCGTTCGGTTTCGAGTGGTGTGAAATGCCGCCAAGCTGATTCATGGAACACAATTAGAACAGGGCTCTCTTCCAGCACCACACAGGTCTGCATTGTCACAAAGCCAACGGGCCACCGTGGTCCTGGCACCACGTCATTTGCAACATGATGTGGTAATCTGAAGACTATGATTGATAGCAGTTCTGACAATAACAGAGATGGTATGGACCGAAAATGCCAGTGTACTTGTGCGTGTGCGCTCGGAGCCTGAGGCAGGAACTCCGCAGGCAGGACCTCTGTCTGCTGCTTGCACGTCCCTCACGCAACACCCGGCCGCCTGCGAGCACACACCAGGGGAACGCAGACTTCCCCTGTCTGCGCACAGTGTCAGGTGTACAGGTAAGAAAGACTGAAGCCTGTGGAGGCCCAGCTCCTGAACGATGGTCATGTAAGACCATCAGGTCTCATGTGTTTCTGTAATTTTTTATGAATGTCCTGTCTTTGGTAAACTCACGGACCATTTTTTACATAGATATACACATGTTTCTACATATTAGTATAGGTGTATTTTTAAAAATTAAACTGTAATTGAAAATCCAATAGGACACATTTCAGGTTAAATTTATGACAAAATTAGTTGTGTTTTGAAGTTGACTTCTACGTGGTTTCAATCAACCTGTGGACATTTATGCAAAATATAAAATCATATGTTAACATGAAACAAGAGTCCAAAACATTCTCACCAAAATGTGGAAGGAAATGGAATAAAAAAACACCGATCATGTTAAAAACGGAAGTACTTCTTCAAAAACCAAGGGCCCTCACCACGCCCGAGCACCCGAACAGCTGTCTGCCAACGAGACGCTTCACTGGGCCCGGGTTCCTGCGCCCCGCCGCCATCGGCGCAGCAGCACGAGCGAGCGCCCGTGAGCGCGGTGTCCTCGGCCACCCCGAGGCGCTGGGGTGCAGACGCCCCTCACAGCCGGCACACCGCAGGGGTGACAACGAGAACGAGGACACTGCGATTTCAGAAAACACTAGGAGTGATGCTTACACAGCAGATGTCTCTGATGACGTCCTGTTAAAATACTTACGCTTCCCATACTTCTAAGTTAGTGCACTGAGTCAGCAAAGTGAGCGCAGGGCAACGTTCAAGTTCCACGCGCATGCGCACCTGCACCGCGGCTTCCTTGTCTTCACCCGACGTCCGGCTGTGGCCACTCTCGCGTCCCTGCGCTGCCTCTGGGTCTAGCGCACCGTAACTCTGACGCGCAAACGCGGTCATTTAACCCATCGGCACTGACACTGAACGTGAGTGTGGTCTTGTCATCGGCAAGACATAACAATCATGTGATTTCCTTTGAAAATTAACCTTGAAAGCATTTTGTACAACCTTCCAATTTCACTTAAAAATCCGCTACATGAAAACGCACACACGCACACACGCGCGCACACACACACGAGAGCGCCTTCCCAGACAATCATCTCCGGTATGGCCAGAATAACTCTCTATCTTTTTTACTAACTGAAATATGTACCTGGCAAATCTAGCTGTTTATTATTGTGTCAAACATCAAAATTCACACTTGACAGTGAACTTGGCTTAGTCTTTTGCATTTGCTCGAAAATACGTTCTGCTTTTTACCTCCATCTCAGATGCTTTCCATGCAGGTACTCCGAATTGAATGCAGCTTTAAATATGGCTTCTGCCTCCCTGCTGTGGGGTTGCAAATATTTAGCTTTACTTGCCCTTGTGCTGGGAAGGTGAGACAAACACTCTGCTCTGGGCTGACCTGTGCGCCACCCGGGCCGGCGCTGCAACGCTGACCGATGACCACAGACAGCACTGCCTATGGGACAGACACGCCCCGAGCGTCATCTTATTTGAAAATGCATGATCATTTTAACTTAGCTTTTATCCAAGTGGACTCTTCGTTTGAATTTTAGACTCACAGTGATCTCAGGGACCAATGCCACTGTTGCAGGCACTGGGATGGAGAACTTCAGTTCTGAAGCGTGTGCCAGGCCGGACCCGCCCGCTCCCAGAGCCTCCCAGGGACGCATCGCCTCCCGAGGGACCAGCGGGCCAGAGCTGAGGGAGACAGACTGTTCGCTGCAGTCACATTTTCATGATAACGGCGACCATATCTCATGCTTAACAGCACGTTTACAGTTTACAGCGTGCTGCTAACTTTCTTCATTTATCTTCATAACAGTGTGTGGATTTTACGGGAGCGAGTCTTACAAACACTTATGTGGGTGAGCAGAGGCTCATGAGCACGAAATTCCCAGGGTGCAGGGCTCCCCGAAGTGTCTGTGCCGTCATCACCAACGGCCACTCGACCCACCGATACTCTCATTCCTCCCCCTCGTGCTGCTCGAGATGACATGACAGGGAGATGTCAATCACACCGACGGTGCACCCTCACTGGTCTCTTTTACCGTGTGGTGCCCGCACGGAGAACCCTGCGGCACGCGGGCTGAGTGGGTCTCGGTCCTCCTTAACGTGATGCAGGGAGGCTGCCCCAGGTCAGAATGGCCCACACGAAAGCTCCAGAAGTCAACGGCCTCACTTTTCCTTCTCTCTCTTTGAGGCTCTGGAGATAAGCTTCTTCACAGACCATCTCTTCATCGTTGTGGATTTCTGGATCATAATTCTCAAAGGTTGGTAATCATTTACCTCCTCCACTGAAATAGTGTGGCATGCACCCCAGCCCCCGTAGATGTATTTAAAAATCATCAGCTCTTCACTTTTACCGGATGGTCATGTGCACTGTTTACCGCCACACAGCGCTCCTGTGTGGTGACCGTGGACTTCACTGAAGGAGCTACAGGGACAGACTCTGCTTGAGCAGGGGTGTCCAGGGAAACCCAGACACTACAGAACAGGGGAAGACGTCCCTGGAAGACACGGAAGCCTCGGACACCCACAGCTGTGACAAACAGCAGACACAGAGTGACGGCCGGCTGGATGAGCATACGGCTTCACCGAAGGTCCCCGTGTCTGGTTTTCACCACCAACAACAAGAAGTTCTGAGAAGAGGCGAGAAAACCACAGTCTGAATAGACAAAGCCAGCGTCAGAATGGGACCCAGCTATGGCAGAGATCTTTGCATTATCAGAGCAGGAACTGATAATAACTACGATCAACGTACGAAGAAAGAGTTCTCGTGGAAAATGGGCAGTCTTCAAGAACTGAGAAAATATATGTATTCACACACGGAGGGGCAGGAACTCTCAGGGGACTCAGACGGAGGCGCAGGACACCAGGAAACCAGGAGCACTGCGGTGGAAGCGAAGCGTGCCTCTGCCGGGCCGACCCGTGGACTGGCCGAGGCTGCGGGGGGAGCAGACGGAATACGCGTCAACAGAAACGCCCCACGTGAAAAGCGAGAAGGAAACATAATGGAAAAGAGATAGAACAGACTATCTAAGAACTCTGGTACAATTACAAAAATGAAACATGTGTAATGGGATACCAGAAAAATAAGAAAGAGAGAAAGGAACAGGAGAAATATTTGAAATAATGATGAATGAGAATTTTCTAAAATTAGTGGCAAAAAAATAAGCCACAAATCTAAGAAATTCAGAGAACACCAAGCTGGATAAATAAGAAAAAATTCAACCTGGAGATAGCACACTCAGACCTCAGAAAGACAGAAAATCTTGAAAGAAGCTGGGGGCTCTAGAGCATAGCAGGAATACAACTTTTATCTGGCTTCTTGTCACAAACCACGCAAGTGGAAGGTAATTGAGTGAAATAGGTAGGAACAAAAATGGAAAAGCAAACATCAACCCCGGCTTCGAATTCTGTATCCAGCAAAATTATATTTCAAAAGCGAGGGAGAAGTAAAGGCGTTCCCAGACAAAACGGAACCGAGGGGACTGGTTACCCAGCCCTGCCGTGCACCGAGTGCCGCTCGAAGGTCCTCGGAGAGAAGGAAAAGGACGCGCCTCAGGAACTTGGACCTGCCGCGGGCAGGAGGCCCGCAGAGAAGGGGAGGGAGAGAACGCTGGGCATCACGCAGCTGGAGAAGCTCGGTGTCAACCGACGGGGACGCTGTCCTGCGGGAGCCCGTCGCCTGTCCCCGGCGGGGCCACACGCGAGACTCAGCCCACAGCGCATCCGGGCAGCAGGGACTGCGTCCTCTGTGGGGAGTGAGTTGACGTCCCCCTTCCTGCGGGTCTGAACAGCTCTTTTCGTCATCCTTGCTGTTGTGCAATGTGCTGTCGAGGGAGCAGTAGAGAGTCCGGTGACTTGGTTGTGTTTATGCCTATAATTACGTAGATTGTAAGTGCTTCCGACACATCACCCCCCTAATCCCGAGGTGAAACATGGCTCCCAGAGCCGGAGCTGGGGGCGATCACCACGTTCGAAACCATAGCAACATGTGGGGCGTTCCAATTCGTCCTCTGTCCCGTGAGATTACTTTCAGACGATCAGGTGGATTCATCTCAGAAGCACGAACTAAGTTATTCCAATTCAGGTGGCATTTAAAAAGAATTTCAGGGACCCGAATGACTGTCTGTGATATTTATTAATTAACCCGCATTTCCTGGCATTCCTCCCTCACATAATGTGTCCTATCATGAGTGGTGTGTTGGCTTTTGGAGATTCGCGTGTACGGACCAGTGCGTAGGGCACTGTGCTTCTATGTCATATTGTGTTTGCTGCAAAGTCTCTGAACGGTTTTCTTAGAAACATCAGTCTGATACGGTTTATATGAGAGAGATGAGTAACTTAGGTAAATTAAGTGATATAGGTCATAAAACCCCAAAATTCAATATGAATCTATGATCCACTGAGCAAAATAGGGTGGAAAGTCACCCTTTATTAAAGTCGTTAATCTTGTTGATGACTTATGGAGCACTCCAGCTGTGCAGCGCGGGATGGAAATCGACCCCAGAAGCCCCCTTGTTTTATGCTTAACAGTTTCATTAAGCACACCTCTTTGGTGACACAAAATAATTATTTTTCACGCAAAGTGTTATTCATGATATTACCGGGAATAAGATTCCCTATAAAATAAGCTTATGATAGTGATTTTAAAAGAAATCCATATTAATTTATTTTTGTAAATTACTGTGCCTTCTTTGTAGTAATGGGCATGGGATAAGGAAAGGCTGTGTTGTAATAATTTTTTAATGGCTGGCACTCAGACATTCACTCTGAAAAAATGTGCATATTTGGAAGACACGTATAGCTAACCCATGAAGTCCTGTCATTGCCTGATGAACTCAGCCCGTGAAGTCAGTCAGACCTTCCTGAGCTCCTGTGCTGGTGCTACTAGGGTATATCTTTACCCTATAGATCTCTTCACGGTATACAATTTGGGGTTATGGTTTTGCATTTTATTTAAATTTTCAATAATAGAGAAAAATCATATTTTTCCAAACTAGTTGCCACCGAGTCAGCAAATGCTCAGGCTGTCCCTCGGTCTCATCCTGAAATGCGATGCTCCCTAAATTTTCGGGAACCTGTAATGGTTGGGCCCATGTTCATCCTCCGTACCCGTGGTAACATCAGCACAGCGGTGCATCGTGGTGGGAGACCACGTCTCGTGGTCCCCGGGAGGGCCGGCTGGCGGTGGGGAATGATGCGCGGTGAAGCAGCTTGGGCACTGAAATGAGCGGGTGGGTGGCCGCAGACAGGACAGGCTTCCGTGGGCTTTGCAGGGCCCTTGGCTCATTCTCGTTCTTGTCCACGTAGTTATCAGGGAAGCGCAGGTTCAGACGCCAGGGAAAGACAGAGCCCATGAGCGCGCGAGTTCACAGTTACATCTGCCCGCACTACCTGGGCCGTGCCTGCCTCCCACCAAAATAAAAGCCCCCCCCCCCGCGCTCCCCGTGGGCAGGGAGTTTTTCTGGTTCGGACACCAGTTTCCCTGGGATCTGGGACATAGTAGTGGATCCTCAGTAAATACACGTTGAATCAGTACATTATTCTGTGAGAGCAACGAGGCACATAAGGGGATTTGGTACTTGTCGCCCGGCTGGAAAAGGAGCTCTGATAGTCCGTTTCGCCCTGAGGAGGAAAGATCTAGAAGAGCGTGTGACTCACTCCACGGTGTGCAGAAGGGCCTTCACTGGGGGAGGGGCGCAGCCTTTTCTGTCAGTTCCCTTCGGAGGGCTGACGTCTCCAGCGTGACATTTCCCGGTAATGGAAGGAGACGCCTTCTAATCCAGGGGATTAAACACTGCGCGGCTGCCTTCTGTGTAATGAGTTGCTTATGTCAATGTCATTCGAGGGCAGCCCCAGAGCAAACGTTGTGATGAGCTTTACACGCTGGAGGGTGGACGAACTTGGCCTTTCAGCCCTTACAGTCCTCACATGGTGTGATTTTCCCGGAGTCTTACAAAATCCGCCTACCTCCGCCACCACATCAAGCAGGCCGCAATCTTATAAACCCAGCAACGGTTTCAACGGAATTATACTTTCTGAAGTCATATACATTTAATAAAACACATTTCAGTGTGTTTTTCAGTATTTCAGTATTTCTCTATCATAACAGTTATTGAAGTTATATCTTTAAGTGTTTAACTACTAAATGAGAACTAAGCATCGTGCCGTGGTTTGGAATATCGAAGGACCAGTAAGCAGCGTAATGAAGTAAAGCCACTGACGTCAGGACAGTGGGGAGCGATCTTGTCCCAGTTCAGCATTATTAAAGAGCCGCCCTGGCCAGGACATCGACTTTGGGTGGTTGTGTCATTCTGGGGAGCTCTTAATTAGTTGATGTCCCTGCAGATAAAAAAAAATCAATAGTTCTGAGCTTTATGTGCAAAAATTGTAAGAGTCCAACTACAAAAGCAACAAGAGTTATCAACTAACCCATAAGGAATGGAAACTATAATAACCAAATGTACTATATACACCAAAGGGATGCATGAAACAACATTTCATATGTAAACCAGGAGAGCTGTAGCAACTGTTATTGAGGGTGAAGCCGAGGAAAAGCGCTCTGCTTTATGCTGTGCAGTGTGTTGGTTCTCAAATATCAGAAACCGTCCCCATAATTAAATGTTTCATATGCCACAGACTCCAAACACTTTCAAATTTTTCCCTGCAAAAGTAAACGAATAAAAACGAAATCTGACTGAACGTAATGGCTGCCTGTTATGTTTACTGTTCAGTGTTAAAAAACTAGTATCTGTTTGTAAATGAGCCATGAGAAATTGGGGAGTAGTTTACAGTTTTAAAGCAAAGTGCCAGGACATAATGTTCTTGTTAATCGTGTGTATCACACGTAACCATGAAATGTTTTATTTGAAAGTGGACGTCCTATTGAAGATTCCAGCGCAGCCGGTTGCATTTTCCTGAAGGTGGGCACACACAGTGGGGCTCCGTGTCCCCGTCGTGTGCGGGCGGGGCCGGCGTTTAGCACACGCAGCCCCTCCAGTCCAGCACAGAGACACACACTGGCTTTCAGTCTGCCTCATGTGTGTGCGCGCCCCGTGCGCGAGACCACCCTCATTTTAAAGAACGTGCATCCCGGGCATTAAATGATTAACTCTCAGGAAGAGATCAGCAAATGTCCTTAGTTTTCCTCTCAAATTTAAAGAGCATTTTCTAGCTTATTAACTTTAAACATAAAGATCTAGATATTTTAGCACATTTTACACATTTGTATGCCTGTACATGTTATCGTAATTTTCACAGTTTCAGTAACATAAAATCTCCTCCGAAGTGAAAATTTGCACGTCGTTTAAAGCGTTTTCTCTGTTTAGTTCCCCAGCCTTTTTAACGAGGGGAAAATGTTGTTAACTTCATGCTCTCAATTCCTCGGTTTGGTTTTAGACAAAACGATTTATAGGTCAACATATAACCAAGAGAGTTCCTGTTTTATATCAGGTAATCTTTTTGTGCTTCGCAAGAGCTCTTGAAACTGAATCACTTTATGTGCATTTAATAAAATGGCTTGGAATGTGTTATAGCCAAGTGTTTAACAGACATCATATGACCTGTGACCCTGGACTGCCCGAGAGTGGAGTCCCATTCACACACGTGGAAACACGCACCACTCATTGTAAAAGGAAGTTATTTTAAAACAATTCATTACTACGACCATATTAACTACTCATTGTTCTATTCTGTTCTAAAAATAGCTCTATTTTAATACCTGATTATATTCTGAGTATTATACTTAAAGCACTAATGAGATTGGTTGTGATTTTTAATATGCTGTTAGTATCTTCACAGAGATCTAGAAACTCCTTAATTTTTATTGTACTCATGTCATATACTAAGATAATCTCTTTAGGTAGTAATCAAAATGACATAGTTTTAATTTATATATACTATTTGGCATAATTATCTAATTATAATATTTTACACTAAAGTATAGGTATTTCTTTCACTTGCAATTAATTCGTTTTAGCTGTCTCATTAAAATGCTAAATCCTGTGAAGGATCTTTTACTGAAAGGTTAAATTATATTTCACTGGATATGTTCTCAGCCTAATGAGCTCCAAGGCAAACCCAGCACTTTGTTTGAAGAATAAAAAGAATTGATGTTGCTATGAATTAAATCATTCCCTTTTGTACAGTATTTTGCATTAAAACTTTCTTACCTTTCATTTAATAGTGAATACATTTAGTAGTCAAATATATAATTATATATAAATTTATATTTTATATATACATGTATATTTATGTATTTATATAATGCTCTACTTTTCTCTTATTTTTATTGACTACAAAGTTATTTCAGTGACTCGCATGAGGTGTGCAAACAGAAGGGCTGACATCAGTGGTGACATCTCCTCCACAGAAAAGGCTCAGTTGGCCAAAAACTGCTGCATTCCTCCCCAAATCCCGTAGCACAGACACTTTGTGGTTTATCTGGAAACTAACACGGGTCTTACTTGCTACTACAAAGGGCAAAATAATATGCATCTAAAGTAAGATAACCGAATGATGCAAGGGGGTAGAAAATACTTCAGGAAGCTCATAAAATGGCTAAAAGATGTTATTCACAGTTGTGTACTAGAAGGTACGAGGAGAGTCAGCTGAGCCGATGGGCAGCGGTTGCCGCGGGGACGCAAACCTGTTCTGGGGGAGGGCCAGGGCTGACTTCTGCTGCCATGTGACCGGTGACCACACCCTCAGGGGCTGACACACTGCTCAACCACGTCCCTCTGGGGGTAGGTCAGCTGTCCGGTCACGGCCCAGCCGGGCTCTCGCTCGCTGCCCCCCCACCCCTGGCTGCCTTCCTTCGGAGCTCAGGCTGCCCTCTGAGGCACTCTCGGCAGCTTCGGTCCTGCAGCCGCAGCCAGAGAGTCCTGTTTCCTGGCGGGCTGTTGGCCAGGGGGTGCGCACGGTGACACTCTCCATAAGAAGGGGAAGGAGCAGGTGTGTTCTTCTCGTTGAGACACTTCGGGATCCGGGCCGACGTGGAAGTTCTGACGAACGAGATGCCCTCAGCCACTGCTATCGAACACGGAGCGGCTCTGAGAAGGTAGCCTTCGCTGCCCATGCGATAACGGTGCTTAAGCGTAGTCCACCTAAAATCACAAGCCCAAGGGTGCTGATGTGCAAACTCCACGCCACCATAACGCGTGTAGATGAAAACTAACGTTGTTCGAACCACCGGTGACGCCTGCCTGCTTTATACACTTGCCGAGCTTCAAATTGCAGTAAAGTAATGAGATCATCACCCCGAAACCCCCCAATTTACACAGATGCTTTTTTTCTGAGCCCAGACTACAACGCTAGCAGCTTTCTCAGAGCTCGGTGCAAATGCAAAGGAAATGACCCTGTTTCGAAACACATGTAACGGTTCCTTGAAGAGCTTCCCCCAGCCTGCAACTGGAGGCAATTGATCTGAAACAAAATGACCTGCGGAAGGCACAGGTCGATGGGAAAACCTAGGAGAGTTCAGTGAGTCCCTCCCAAGCCTGGGTTAGTGCAATTAGAGCCGTGTGCTCGTTGAGTGCTGGCAGTATCCACAGCACCTTCTCTGCGAGAGGCGTTTCCAAAGATGAACAAAAACAATCTCGTCACACGTCCTTATCAGTAGATGAGCTTTCGGAGTCTTCTTGGTGAAAGGGAACACCAGCTGAGTTTTAGTCTCGGAAAGGTTATCTCTGGACTGGTTGGCCGGGGCAACCGTACCACACTGGAAGGAAAAGAGTTGTCTCGGGCCACACGCTAAATAAGCAAAAACTGCCGGGCAAAAAAGAAAAGGTTTTAAGTAAATTTACGATTTGTGTTGGGCCGCACTCATAGCCATCCTGGGCAGCATGCAGCCTGCAGGCCACGGGTTGGACACCCTGACCGGAGCTGAGACGGGAAATGTTCCAGGAGCCTCCACCCGCTGGTTCTCTGGCCGTCGTGGGTGTCCCTCCACTATTTCACACAGATGTCACCCCAATCTCTGGCTGGGGATCAGGAGCCTTCTCCCCATGTGTGTCTGTCTCCAGAGGCTCCCCTTTGGTAAGGACCTTGGAGGAGGCCCACCCGAATGGCCTCATTTTACTGGAGCTCGATTGCTTCCGTGGAGACTCCATCTGTGGGCACCCATCAGGTACTGATGTTAGGACTTTAACACAGGGGTTTGCAGGAACACAATTCAACCCGTAATCCTCCGAAAAAGAATTTCATGCTTCGTAGTAGAACCGTACTACAAAACCTACACTCGATGATGATGGTGTCATCCGCACCAGTTTGTGCAAACCTGTGCACGCTGGTGCCACCCGGTGCCCCGCTCCCTCTCCGGTGGTCCATATTCCCACCACTCTCTGCTCCAGGTCACCCCGAGACAATCCCGCGCCTGTAGGAAGGAAAGGCAGACGCGGCTACGGCGAGGTGTGGGGAAGGCGCCGTGGGTGCACTGTCCTTGACCCTCCTCACTGTCTCTGGCTGGAACCGAGTTCCCGCTCCCATCAGCTGCACATGGGGTCTGCGGTTCTGAGGGTTTTCGCGCGTTCTTGTACACAAATTGCATCCCTCGTTGGCTTTCAAACACAGTGTTTTCCCCAATACATGTCGTTCCGGAAAAGGCAAAACTATGGGGACAACGGCAAGCTCGGGGACGGCTGCCAGGGGTTGTGGGCGGGGCCTGGGGAGGGACGTGGAACTCGGAGGACTTCAGGGCGGTGGAAGTGCTCTGCGTGCCACTGCGACGCGGGACGCGTGTCCTCGTGCCTTTGCCCAAACCCACAGAGCGCGCAGCAGCGAGGGTGAGGCGTGACGTACACGAGGGGCTCTGGGTGGCGATGACGTGCCAGAGCAGGTTCACCACGTGACAAACGCCGCTTCCGGGGGCGTGCTGACAGTGGGGGCTGCGGGGGGCGGGGTCTCAGGGACATCTGTGCGCCTGCCCTCGATATTCTTGTAAACCCAAAGCTGCTCTCATTTTTTAGAAGAAGAGTGAAAACGCGTTTCTTCACTGCCCCCTCTGTGCAGTCCCGCCGGCTGTCCCACACCCTGTGCTCTGAGGTGCCTGTCCAGGTGGACGTGGGGCCAGGCCGCGGCCTTTCCCGGAGGTCCGGCCGCGCAGGAAGGACGGCTGCACCAGTCCCTCGCTCGGCTCTGACTTCCCAGACGCTTGGTGCCCGGGGCTATCTCCTCCGCCCAGACAGATGCTCTCACCAAACCCCTTAAGCCTAAGGGTGTCTCTTCACAGCCGGGCATCCGGCTAGCTGGCCCTTGGGCCACTTTTGCTAGTGTCACGGGGCCACCAGCGTATCGTCTCTCCATCACCGATGACAAGACAGCTCCACACCAGGAGGAAAAGGCAGAGCCATCCCAGGGGCCTCTGGCTGCACCTCCGGTCTGGCAGTCGAAGAACTGGACGTGCGAGGAGCCGTGGGCATCTGACCGGCGGGCAGGAGGCTGAACCGGGCCCGTCAGGCTGGCAATCGAAGCTGCCCGGGGCCAGCATGGCCGCCTCGCCCAAAGGCGGCTCCCCATGCCGGTGTCCACCCGTGCGGACCGAGAGTCCGATCCACTGAAGGGGAACAGATTTGAGAGCGCCGACCACCCGCACGAAGATGCTGTAAACAGCACGGAGAGAGATCTGTGCATTCGCCTCTCTCGGAATTAATTAACGGGGATTGATGAACACCCAACACTGGGTCCTTATTGGGAACCAGAAAGAGTCCCAAGGGTTCGAGAATGCACTGAGACACATCACTGGTGTCCAGCAGGACGCCCCGGTGAGTGGCCACGCGTCTCGTCCACCCCTCTAGTGTTTCCAGTCAAGGGAAGTAAAGTCATTTAAATTCTTTCAGTGAAAAAATACAGTTTTCAGAGACTTCAGAACGAAGAGGAGAAGGCGTACTTGCAGAGTCACCTGCCAAGCGCCGATTCCACGATTGTTTGCAGGGACTCGGGGCTAGAAACAGAAACTCTTCCAAAGGCTCCGACGGGTCCTGATGTTATGGAGGGGTGTGTGTGGGGGGGTTGCTACATGTCAGTGTATTTTTAAAACTTCGCTCAGTTTTGCTTTGCATGGTGGATAAAATGTCACACAGTGATTTGACCAGGATCTGCAGGTTCTTTCTGCCCGCAAAGGAAATGAATTATTAACCAGATGGAAATAAAAATGGAAAGTCTAGGAGTGCACATTTTCAGGCAACAGGCTTTAATTTTAGAGCAGGCTGAGATTCAGAGGGTGCTGGAGCAGAGGTGGCAGCGGCCCCTCCCCCACCCCCACGCAGAGTTCTCCTGTCGCCGACCTGGACGAGCCTGACACAGCCATCACTGTTCGTGAACCAGTGCCGATACATTTCTAACTCAATTCGAAAGTTTGCATCGAGGTTCGTGCTTTGCGTTGAACGGTTCTGTGGGTTTCGGCGGGTGCGCGATGCCGGGTACCCACCACTGTGGTGTCACACGGAGAAGTTTTGGCACCTTGAACGTCCCCTGGGCTTTCCCCAGTTGCCTCGCCTCTCCCCTGCCCCGCACCCCGAGGCCCCAGATCTGCTCCCCGCGGCTGCAGTTCCGCCTTTTCCAGAACGTCAGGCATGTGGAATCATGCAGTACGCAGCCGTTTCAGACTGGACTCTTTCGTGCAGCGGGCCATTTGATATTCCCCCATGTCCGGTGTGCTGAGGCCTCATTTCCTGCCACTGGGTGGCATTTCACCTGTGGGCCTCCAGCCGTGCGGTTAGCACTCACCTGCTGGAGGACATCCGGTTGCTGCCGTCTGGGCGGTTACGTGTGAATCTGCTACAGACGCCTGTGTGCAGGTGTTTGTGAGGGCCCGTGTCCAGCTGAACTGGGCGATCCCTGGGAGGGGGATGGCTGGGCGGCGCGGCCGGAGAGCAGCTTCCTGAGAAACGGCCAAACGCTCGCCCACGTGGCTGCGCCATTTTGCGTTCCCGCAGCGATGAGTGAGAGTCCCCACCGCTCAGCAGTGTCCCAGGATCTGTCTGGGGTGAGGGTTTGACCGAGTCCAATGCCAGTGTTGGTAACACACTGTCGTTTTACAGATTTTGTTTATTTTATTTTTAGACAGAGGAGAAGGGAGGGAGGAAGAGAGGGAAACATCAATGTGTGGTTACCTCTTGAGCACCCCCTACTGGGGACCTGGCCCACAACCCAGGCATGTGCCCCGACTGGGAATCGAACCAGCTACGCTTTGGTTCACAGGCCAGCGCTCAATCCACTGAGCCACACCAGCCAGGGCACATTATTGTTTTAATTTTTGATTTCCTAAAGGCATGCCACGTCAAGCATCTTTTAAATAACCTTTTGTTTTAAAAAGAATCTGTATCTCTTCTTTGGTTAAATCTCTGTTCAGTTTGTTTGCCCATTTTTTGTGTGTTGGACTGTTTTTACTGTTGCGTTTCAAGAGCTCGTTGTGCACTGTGGTTACCAGTCCTAATCGGACGGGCCTTTTGCGACCGCCTCCTCCGGGGCCGGCCGGTCTCCGCGTTCTCTCCACCACGCGGCACAGTGGGGAGAGTTTCAGCGGGGTGCAGCGCGCCTGTCCACGCCCTCGCGGACCCTCCCTCCGCGTTTCCTGTGAACACTCATCACCGGGTGCCCAGGTCTGCTCCTCTGTCGTCCAGAAACGTTCCAGTTTCCGACTGTACACGTAGATTCGCTCTCCGTTTCTTCTGTGGAAGAGGTGCGGGCTGTGTCGAGATGTTCCCAAACGCCCGTGGCCACTTGCTCTAACCGCACTGGTTGAAGGGACCCTCCTTTCCCGCCAAATGGCCCCCGCTGCTGTGTCGGGCCAGCTGGCCGGGGCGCCGTGTGGGTCTGTCTGCCCTGCCCCTTCATCAGTCGGTGTGTCCCCCTGCCAGTGCCTCGCTCTGTGGCTGCCGTCACGATGACACCGGTCCTCTGGCTGTCCTGATGGCGTGCTGCCCAGGGCACGGGCCTGCCCTTTGCCCCTCCGTATAACAGGTATCATCCTGTGCAGAAATCCACAGACTAGGTCCCTGATATTCTGAATGGATGAGGATGCTGTGGTTCCCCTCCTGGTCTTCCCTCAGGCCAGACACCACCCTGTCCTGTGCCCCCCACCCGACCCGGAGATGGGCCTTTGTCACAGAGACTCTCCTGGGCTTAGAGTGAGGGATGACTTTCTACCTGAAACCCCGTCTCCGTCGGGCAGACCTGGTGAGGTTCCTGGGAGTGAGACCCACGAAGCTGTGGGGCTCCCTAGCAGCGGCCCCCAGAAATCCTCGCTCCCAAGGCAGCCCCCACGGGGCCTCCGGTCCTGTGGGCACGGTGTCCAGCGACTTGGTCGGTTCCTGGGCCCACGGCTCCCTCGAGGCTCCCCAGGGTGCAGGGTGGCAGTTGGCCCGGCCGCCTGGGTTCCCTGGAAACTCTGAGAAAACTCGGTCCTTTTCAGTCTGCTTCGCCTCCTTTTGTCTTTCTGCCTGTCAGGGGAGCAGCCGGAAGTTTCCGAGGGCTCTGGGCAGACCTTGCTCGGGGCTGTGGGGCCCAGCCCCGGGCCTTCCCACCCGCCCTCCCCTCCAGCCTGCCCGCTCGAGTATGCGTCTCGCTGTGCGCGCTCGCGTGCAGCCACAGGGACGTGCGTGGATTTGCGATGCTCGCTAATCACGCGTTGACACCACGGTTCCCCTTTCACATTTTCATTATTTGCATCAACATGCAGCTCGCGGGTGCCGATTTTACACCCACTGTGCTGCCTGTGAACAAACAGAATCCAGGACGTGGATCCCGAGAATCACCTCTGCTCCGACCGGCTGCTGCCGGAGGACCGTCTGAGTTCTCTCCGGAAATGTGTTTTAAGAAGACTTCAAATTACACTCACTTTGTATTCCTCTTTGGTGAACCGTGAATCAGACCATTGTCTGCTCCTCAATATAATCAATGGTCAGCATAACTTTACAAAAATATTATTTGGACCAGGTCACCTTTACTCTGTTGCTTAAGCACTACAACCCATGGGGGGAATTAAATATTGTCATTTCAGACACGCCACAAGTCCCCGGAAGCTGTGTCCCTGCGTCCGGCCTGGTGCTTGCTAGCAAAGCCCTTCTCACACTGGGGCCCGGGGGGACCCCATGCTCAGTCCCACTTCTGACATTTGTCATTTTTCTGTGGACACTGATCAGTCTCTGACCTTGAGCCGAGGGACTCTGACCTAGTATAGAGGAGAGTTTTGATGAATAGGTATATTAACGTGAAATAATCCAGAACTGCCAGTTTGTTTATAAACAACTCTATAACTTCTGGAATGAGGCCGGACGCTATTATTCTGAAAGCCAACACCATTCATTTAGCAGAACACACAGCAGTATTTCTGTGACAGCAGACGAGTTTTATTCTCCAACCTTGAAGGTTATCGAAAAATTGTTTATATCTCCAGCAAGGGGAGGAAGAGAGAGGAGATTAAAAGTGTAGGTGCTGTTCACCTCCTTCCAGCGGCAGTCACGCCCCCAGGGCCACCGCAGGGACTTTCGGTCCTTTGTTCTGCTCTTGACGTCCCCACTGCCAGGGGCTGGGCCCCACGCTGCCTGGCTCCCCAGCTACCCGGCCGAGACCCGGCGCGGCCTCTGTACCAGCCTGCGTGCCGCGGGAGGCGCACAGGTGGCGGAGGGGCCTGGGCGCGCCTAGGTTCTGCTGAATTTCCCAACTGGACTGTTCTGCGCTGTTCATCGCAGCGAACGTGTTTCATAAGACTTTCCATTTTTCGCAGCTTCACTGAGGTGTGATGGACAAGTAAAAAGTGTAAATATAAAGCGTGCATCACAGCGTTTTGATGTCTGCATTCTGAAGTGACTAACACAATCCTGCTAGTTAACACATCCATCACCTCGCACGGCGACCCTCTGGCTTTGCGGTGAAAACACCCAGGATCCGATCTTCTCTCAGCCCTCAGTCCACGCAGCAGCCCCGAGCCCCACCGCCCTCGCGTCTTCCCGAGAGAGTCCCGCGGGCCCCACCCACGCATCCCCACCGCGTGCGCCTGCGCGCCTCCGCCCTCGGAGACCCTGCGCTCTCCCCTCCGGGCATTCATCCGCAGTTCCAGCCACACGAGCGCCGAGACAACTCGCCTGTTTATTAACTGCTTAGTGGCTGCATTTCTCGGTGCCGTTAATCGGAACCCAGAAAGCTGCAGTGACGGAACTGGCAGCGGACGAGACGGGCCCTTCCGTGGACTAAGAACTTCCCTGAAAGCCTCATGAACGGAGGGGAGCGGGGACAGCCTGTGCGTCTGCGCGCGTGCGGGGGGCGGACGCGTTGCTACCTGTGTGCGGTGCTCCCCCGCATGGTGTCCCCGCAGGGGCCTCCTGCCGCTGCGTCTACGGCGCAACCAGACGTGGTCAGAGAAGAGGACTGAACCCAAGGCACGCGTCGCGGCAGGCCAGGGAAGCGCGGAGATGCTCGCTTTGAGTTTTACAGGAAGGAGGACGGGACCAGAGGGGCAGCTTGTCCTGCCCCCTTACTCCCCCTCCAGCCGGAGAGACCTCCGCCTGGAGACCCTCCGGGTCACGTCGTCACACAGAACACTCACGGAGCCACTTAGATTGTGCATCAGAGTACTACCTAGAACAGGCAAAGGAGAGTTTGTTTTTACAAAGTCTGCCTCATAGCAGAGAAATTCCAAAACGAGTGTCATCTTCTCTAACATCCTTTCATGGGCCTTCGGCGTCCAGGCCAGGCTCCTCCCTGCCACGCCCTACAGCTCGTTTCTGCTCTGCCCCCGCTCTGCGAAGGCCAGCCCGGCAGGGCGGTGTCTACCTGCCTCGGAGGGCACGCCCCGTCACACCTGGTGACCACGCTCTCTGCACCGCCTCAGCTCATTGCGTATCTGTTCCACCTGCAACATTCGCTCCCCACTGTGTCTGTGGCGACAATCGATGTCCTTTCTCGGGTGGGAGCAAGGTGGTAGCAGGTGTGGGCGATGAAGAGTCCAGTGTGACCGGACAATGCGTGTGTAGGGGGGAGGGGGCGCCTGGAACCGGAAGGAGAGAGAGCAGTGGAGGGAGAGGTGGACACGGGACTGAACCCAGATGTCAGGCATGAGGAGGAGGGTCTCATTTAAACACCAAAAAGCCGGAGAAATGACCCCTGACTAATTCAATCCTGGGTGTAAGGAGGACACGAGGATTAAGGAGCAATATTAGCAAGACCGTGAGCAGACAGCTAAGAAACACACTGGAAGGAGAACTTGCAGCGTCTGCTGAGAGCGAGTTACGCAAAACTAGAGATACGTTCTAGCGTTCGCTCACATATTTCAAAATGTACGTGATTACTCACTGAAGAGAATTTACAATGAAAGGGCGCATAATATGCAGCCCATTCTGTGCCTCCAAAATTTGCGTAGACTCTCAAACCCATCGTTTGATATGCAATTGGACATTATAATCAGTAGTATTTATGCGTGCATTCATTTAAAAACGTGAAGACACCAAGTTCTATCGAACGAGAGACTCGGTCTAATTACTTAGTAGTTTTCATTGTCCTTTCATCCTGCAGTTGGCTCTCGGGTTTCACTCCTCCTGGGGGATTAAACATTTCACTGTGTTTGGGTCAGGGGATGCGGACGTCATGCCCCGTGGGGGGGGGGCACTGCCCTCCACGCTGGGGAGTCCACGAGTCTCTGCCAGGGGACCCAGTGCCACGGCGACCCCCGTTTCTCTCTGCCGGGTTGGGCTGCACCGTGCGCTGTGGCTTCTCCTTGGAGAAAGGCAGGATCGCGTGAAATACATTTTGTGAGCATATTCCGTTCTCTGTCCCATATTGTCGAAGGGATAGTGTTGCAAAAACAACCAACGAGGCTTTGCCTGGGAACATCAGACGTGGCGGAGTGCAGTTTTGTCACAGCCCCCACCCCTGCAGGTGGGCGCATTGGCACACTCCCAAGTTCCGCGGTCAGACCCCGCCTCCTCCTGGAATTCTGGAGGTGGCCAGGGCTCCCCCCACCCCGTGGCCTTGGCACAAGCGCCCTCATCAAACCCTCTTCCTCTTCCACGGAGGACGCGCCTGCAGCCTGAGAGCCCCACTCGACCCTCTGTTCCGCCGACACGAGTCTCAGCAAAGGGATCCTGCTAAACGTCTAAGCTGTGATTTAATAACTCATTAGACTTTAATCAGTTTGCTCATTATCATAATAATAGTCCAGCACACTACCTCGTATGCTCATTGGCATGCTCATATTTTCACAACAATTGTGACTGAGCAGAAGGTGAATTCATATCTCTTGTATTATAAATGAATGCTTCTGGAAAATTCAGATTCTAAAGAGTTATTCACTGTGAATATAGAATCAAGATAGTTATGTGGCCCTGACAGAAATAATCTTGTGCATTACAAAGCAGTGTGAATTAGCATAATCAATTCCAATTATTAGCAGTAGTGTAAACACGTACACTTGAGGCTTCATCTCACCTGTGAGCTATTCCTGTGCACAGCCGCCTTAGTCTAATCAAGTCAGTCCACACTCAGGCGCCTGGGACTTGGAGATGAGCAGACGGCCTCTCCTTGCCTAACCTGACCCTGTTCGAAGGTCAGTGAACCTGCAGGAATAAAATACCACAAAGAGGCACCAGGTGGCGGGGCAGGAGAGTGCCGGGAATCCAGGTACTGCCCTGATGAGTGGCAGAATACTGGTATTCTGAACGTTTTCTTAATGCGGCTCATATTCTTCATGGAAAATCATTAGACGGTGCCTGGCACACAGAAAGCTCTCAGAAAACAGCCATTGCCAATACTGTGAACACAGGACTCAGCGTCGGGCGGCAGGCGCCCTCCTGGAGGTGAGACAGGCGTTGGGACGAGTCCCAGATGCACCACGGGAGGGTGGGAGGGAGGCGTGTGGCCATGGAGGGAGCGTGGGGAAACGCCGAGGTTCCCGTGCGGTGATTTGAACACAGACGAGTGGCTTCCTGAGACCCGTGTTGTAGGAGTGTTGATGGGATGCTGGTCTCAGACCAGGCTGAGGAGGAGAGACGGGAAATATGGAGCAGCGACCGCACACTGCGGTCCAGTAGCGACGGAAAGGGGGAGGGCGGCCGGGGCAGTTCTGTGGGGAGGGGCGTGTGCCGCGTGGAGGCCGGAGCTTAGGAGGAAACCACACACATACATGCACACACACACACTCTTCTAAGGAAAACGAACAGAAATGGGTTCAGAGATCACCCATTGTGTGTTTCTTCTTGCGGTTAATCTCAAAACTGCAGCAATTTTTGTATGGACACTTGTTTTATGGTTTTTTATGCCTAAGGCGGTTGAACGCACCCCGTGGCGCATTGCAAACACACGCTTCAGTGGCCCCATCTGTGAGGGGAGCCGGGGCTGAGCTCACACGCAGACGCTGGGCCGGAGCCCAGACTCACCTCCTGACCTGCCAGGTCACAGGCGACCTTAAGGTCTGTGTTCTATTCGAAACGCGTGTTTTGCTGCCTTATCCCTGTCCTGTGCTGTGCTCTTATACGAAATGTCTTCTCAACAACTTCACCTGGGCGTTACCAACATCAAAGTGTGTCGAAAATCAACCTGCCTACTCTCTCCACTCGGTCGCTCTTTCCAGCGTGAGCTAGACCTGTACGAGCAAGTTCCTCAACCCAGAACAGAGACTGACCTTCGGCCCTCCCCTTCTCACTCACCGTCCGGTCCGCGAATCTACCTGCAAAGGACACAGCCTCCCTTCAGTCGGACCGCCTCGGACTTCCTCCCCTCGTCCATCGTCTGGAGCCCCGGGGGGGCCGAGCCCAGGCAGGGGTCTTTCGCCTTCTCTTCCCCTATGGTTTATTTTCCCCAAAGAGAAAGCTGTTTAAAAATGTTCCACTCAAAGCATGTCCATCCCTTCCCGTGACTCTCTGGACGTTTCCCAGGACAACTGCATGTAGGCGTGTCTAACAGGAAAGACGTTCCGTTTCCGCCCGGTCTGGCTTCCCGATTTCAGGTTCCCAACTAAGATCCTTTTGGGCGCGTTCCAGAGTACGGACAGTGACTTGGCGACTGAGGGCCTGTCTCCGTGGGGGTGCAGGCTACAGCCCACCCAAAGGAATCGTTAAGGTGCATTTTCCATGAGAAGATTCATAAGAACGTTAGTGCCTAAACACGCACAACATAAAAAGCAACTTGAAGTTGCATAACCTAGACATTTTACATTGAAACACTCAGAAGGAATATGACTGTTCCACAAGAGTCCCGGGCCACGAGCACGCATTCTGTCATAGAACATCACGCGTACGATTCTGTCTAGTGCCGAACAATAAAGTCAGTTGGTGTCTGGGTGTGCACAGATTTCGTGAGGGGCATGTGTGTGTGCGTTTGGGGTGCGCAGCTGGAAGTAGAGAATCTTGAGGGATGTGAACAGAGTAAAAGTGTCACTTAATTTCACCTCGGGAAAATTTGCTATCGGATGTCGGAGAATGAGAGTCACGCATGCCCAGGACTGCGCCGGGCCTGAGGTTTCCGCCACATGGACGTGCGCAAGGCGGCCCAGCCCGGGGTCCTGGATGCCGGCAGGAGACGTGAGACCCCGTCGGCAGAGGCGGAGGGACTCGTGCCCACGGCGCAGCAAGCAGCGCCCTCCCCCGGGTCACACGGTCCCCTCGCCACCCGAGCCCCACCAGGCGACGTGGGGAGGGCCGGTGGGCCGCTCCACAACCCGAAGTGCACTTGGGCTGCGGCCGTGATTCCGTGTGCAGGCCACCTCCGCTCTCACAAGGCAATCGCCAGCACACCTGTCCGAACTTTCGGTCGGCGAGACCTCACCTTTACTTTCCTGCCCTGGGAAAATACCGCCCTTTGGACCCTGCCTCTGCACATTCGCAGCTTGTCTGCTATACAACCATCCTTGGAAATACAGTGCAGGACCAAAGCTAACACGTGGAAATTCACGGAGAGCGGCCTTCCAACTGCACGGAACCTTCGCTGGCTTGTTGGAACCGCTGAGAAGGATCCAGATGGACGTTTGTGTGAAAGGACAGATCTGCCGTCTCAGCGACAACAAACGTACTACCGCCCCCTGGCGGCCACCGGCGCCAGCCGCGTTGAATTATTGCCCTGTGAGGTGGAGGGACTGGTGTGCGCCGCTGAATAAAAGTGACATCTTACTGATTTAAAAAATGCATGTTTACATTCGCAGTGATAGACCTGTTGGAAACAGGAAACGCAATGTTCTGTGAAAATGAAACATTCAGTAAGAAAAGTATGTTAAAGCAATTAGTTGACAGATTACTTCTACACCCTTTGTTCTTGTCGGTGAGAAACATTTATATGGCTAAGTTACTAAAATCTACAAACTGATATTCTTACACCCAATTAACATGAGCAAGACAGACTGGTTTGTGTCCACAATAGCGTTTCTATGGACTCTCGTTTCTTTCTAGCCCACTTAGCTGTAAATAATCCATGCAAAAAGCAATGAGACCTTTCTCAGGCGATGCATACAAACATAACAGTTATTCAGGAACGCGGCGACATTTCAAGCAATTTTCCACGTAAAATATGCATATTTAAAACCACAGGTTTGAAAGGTTCAGTAAATGGTTTTAACTGCCAGATTAACTACAAGAGAATTCAGAACGGTGAGTTCCTGTATGTGTCTTTCTCGTACAGAATTGGGTCAGTAACTTCATACTGTAGCTAACAAGTTAAAAACTGTGAATTTTCCGTTCTGATCTTAAAGCATTCTAAGTCTTTTACAAACTGTTTATTTTTTTTCTTAGTTACGGATAAGACATAGAAAAAGTAAAGTTCTCTTAACCACAATGCAACCATAGTAATTAAGAAATTAGTATTGATATAATACTGGCATCTAACAGAATGATTTTATTCAAGTTCATCTAATGTTCAACCGATGTCACTTATTGCAAAAAAACTTTGTTCCTGGATGCAATCCCGGAGTTTACATTGCATTGGATGATTTTTCTTCACTCTGCCTTTATCCGATAGTTTCTCGGTCTTTGCGATGCCACTGATATTCTGTGGAGTGTCCCTCCATGCACACCTGCGGGTGTTTCTTCAGGGCTCAGTCCAGGTGAGTTACGGGCGCAGGAATAGCAGGCGTGCCGTGCTCTGTCCCTTCTGAACAGCACGGCTCCGACCTGTTCCCTTCCGGGGACAGCTTGTCTCTCCGTTTGGAGGGTGTCTGTCTGACTCCCGCTCGTAACGCTACCGTCTTTCGATTTCTCATGAGCACGCGTCTGAGGGAGCTCTGACGCAAACCCAGATTCTTGCCTGCTCTGTGCGGGCAGAGCAGCATCCGCGGAGACGCCTGGGAGGGCGCGCCCGCGAACTGGTGACCGCGGAGACGCGGGCCTCCGGGGGGCGGAGATGAGAGCAGCGCGGCGAGCGAGCTCCTCTAACAGCAGAGCAGGTGGGTCAGAATATTTTTCAAAAGAAAGTGCGTTTGTTTTCTTTTGCTAGTCCCTTCCTGTGAAACAGACGGCAGGATATCGGCTCGATACGAGAGAGAAGGGGATCGTAGGGACTTAACGAGAGGCAACGGCCACCCTGGAGGTTTCCGAGGGCTCGCTGACGAGGGATAACAGAGAGGGCTGCCCGGCAGAAATAATACCCCGTTTGCGATGCATCCCTACTCACCTGCACTGACGAGAGTGTGCAAAGCTGATTGATTTTGTTCTCCAATCCCGTTCTTTCCTTGGGGGCAATGACTGAGTAGGAAGCGATGTGGTTTCTATCGGAGTTAGAAAGTTGACTATCAGGTATAAGAAATGGGGAAGGGGCAAGAGAATGATGCATCCCTGTCTTTATTGTACACAACAAGACAAGGAGGCAGGAGGCGCCAGGTGTAGCGGAGAGGAAGGGGGTGGGGCCAGAGCAGTGGCAGAGTGACCCCCAGAGTGAGAGTGTTAGAAAGTAACCACGGAAAGTGGAAGAAGGTCGTCAGCAGTTAAATGCTTAAAATAATGGTCTTGCGGGTGACAGAGTTATTGATAACAAGTGTATGTAAATTATGTACATGTAAATGCACACATGCACACACACACGTGCACACACTACAGTGTGAATCAGCGGGACAGTGCAGATCAATTAGAGGAGAAGCAATAAGCAATTACCCTGGCAATCTCCAAGAGGACGAAAAAGAAGTAAAGAGAAAACCAACCTCACCAACACATCCACAGGGCTTGTGCTCCGCAAGACGGGGAACACGTGTCCAAACTTTGAGATGTATGTTTTGGTTTATTTTTGTTTTTGTTGCCTTTGATTTTGACGTCCAATCCAAAAAGTTGTTGCCAAGACCCATGTAAAGGAATGTATTCCATGTTTTCTTCTAGGAGGCTTATGGTTTCATGCCTTTCATTCAAGTCTTTAATTGGTTTTGACTTAATATTTGTGTATGGTGTAAGATACGGGTCCAGTTTTCCCAATGTCATTTGTTGAGAAGACTGTAATCTCCCCATTGTACATATTTGCCTTTGTTGTCATAGATTAAATCACTGTGTAAGGGTGGATATATTGCTGGCCCTCTATTCTGTTCCATTGATCAATGTGTTTTTGTTTGGTTTTGTGCAAGTACCATGCTGTTTTGATTACTATAGCTTTATAACATAGTTTGAAATCAGGAAGTGTGATGCCTCCAGCTTTGTAACTCCTTCTCAAGATGGCTCTGGGTATTCTCTGGGCTTTTTGTGGCTCCATATGAATTTCAGGATTGTTTTCATTATTTCTGTGAAAGGTGCCATAGCATTTTGACAGGGATTACATTGAATCTGTAGATCACTTTAGGTGGCAGAGGTATTCGAATTGCATGGAGGATAAAAAAAACCAATATTTGCTATTGTCACTGAATGCAGGTCTGGCTGCCAGCGGCTTCAAAAGCCAGTGCTCGAGAGGCAGGTGCTGATGGGAAGGAAAGTGGTTTTGTTCACGTGCCAGCAACCAGGAAGATGAAGGATTCCTGTCTCAAAGCCATCTCAGCATCTCTGGTGCCCCGTCTAGTTGTATAGGGGAACCGTGGGAAGAGGGGACTGAGGAATTTCTGGCGACCTGCAGTGTCTCAGCGCTGCTCTCCTGGTTCCAGTGTCCTCTCCTGAGAGCAGCACCGTGCGGCTCCACCTGCAAGTCCCCTGGGGACATCCGGGAGCAGGACGGGCAGGCCGCGCTGCTGCTGTTCCGACGTGAGGCGCTGTGCCTGCCCATCACCTTGTGGTCAGCGCCGTTCACAGGGAAGCACTCATAAAGAGGCTCGAATGCACGGATCTCCCATGAGCGTGTTAGTACAGCCTGTTCCATAATTACCGCCCGATTAATTCGTTACGTTTCCTTCGACCACTCCCGCAACGGTCGCTGTTACACTATCAGGAGACCTAGTCTGCAGTTCAGAAAAAATTGTGATTCAAACTGTTAGCCTTTTTAGGCCTCGTTTCTTCTACAGTAAAATATACTTTTATAAAACCATTTTGAGTTTGAGAGCCCTTGGGGTTCTCGCACCATCTGTTTTAGTGCCAACTAAGCCGTGTAAGGAATGCCTGCTCTAGAGCCCCACCCCAGCCCAGCAGAGACGGAGGAATGGGGGGAGGCCCCCGATCCGTGCTTTGCCACGTTTCTGGGTGATTCTGATGTTGCCAGAATGTAAGAAGCACTAAGCAAAATTATCACAAAGTTTCCCTTAAATTATATATGTATATTTACAGTTATGTAATATATGAATATATGTACAAGTACATACACAATGCATTGCATATACCATTAGAACATGTACAGGGAACTGATAGTTACTGAATTAATTTTAAGCTCTTCTAGTAGCCTGGTATGCGGCCTAATAAATATTCTTTAACTCTGTTTTACTGATCATTTTAATTATGGGAGTTACGTATTAATGGAACAAGAAAATATATGTGCTATACAAATTTTATCAGTGGCTCTAAACCATAAACATGTCTCCAATATAAAATAAAATAAAATATTGATGACAAGAAGCTGAAATGTACCCAAACAAAAGTTTCCCAGGTTTTCGCGGGGCACAGTTTTAAAAATGAGTGGAATGTATCTGGGTTTTTTTGTTTTTATTGTTCAAAATAAAAGAATGCGTATACCAATGATGTATCATAGGGTCGTACACCTGAAATCTGTATAATTTTGTTAACCCATGTAACCCCAATAAATTTAATTTAAAAAAGAAGTTAGTGTGATAGGCCTTGAAGGGAGAGTAGGCGGGGCCTATGCGAGGTCAGGAGGCGGGGAGGCTGAGAGAGGGGGCGGGGCGCAGAGGGCCTGCACTGGGTACCCTTCCGCCCCCGACTGCGCGTGTCTCCGATCCGGACTGTCACGGTCGCCCCGGATTTGCAGCGCCTGCGAGCGCGTCTGTCCACACTGACAGTCCAGTGCGTTTTCTGTCTGTCAAGAGCTGCAGCATCATCCCGCGTGAGTGGGCTGCAGAAGGCCACCCTGTGAGAGAAGCGCTCGTGCTCATTTTAAGGCAATACACAGAGAATTCAGGGCAGAGGATCCTAATGATCTCAGAGGATCCTTTTGGGCCACGGCCCAAAGGATGTGACACGTTCAAGGGACTTCTTTCCCTTGTTTCAGGAAAAAGTACAAATTAATATAACTATTCCAGAATTATTTCATCATGGCATTCTATTAATTTAACTTGTGCTTGAGGCTGTTACTTATATTAATCTGGTATTCAGCAGTTTAGACCATGAGAGAATACACATGAACTATTTGGAGATGTTCAGATATGTCTGTTGTTTCACCGGTTCACTGACTCACCCACACGCGCATGCACACACGTTCACGGAGATCACAGTCCCATCGCAGTGACAGGCCACAGCGGCATCCGTGGGGGAAGAGGGTGCCCAGCCACTGGCCCAGGGGGGTTTGTGGCCGCCAGTAGGGCTGAAACTGCTATGTGAGAAAATACAGCTGCTGTGCGTGGAAACAGCATCAGTTACAATAAATTCATCATTTTTAAAAAATCGTTGTTCAAGTACAGTTTTCTGTCCTTTACTCCCATCCCAGCCCACCCACCCACCCCTCCCCACCTCCCTCCCATTTCCACCCCCCCCAGTTTTTGTCCATGTGTCCTTTATATTTGTTCCTGTAAACCCTACCCATTAAACATACAGATTATTTTGTGTTTTGGATTCTTTATCTAAACACTACAATCTTTATCTGAACATTGTAAAATCTTACAAGGTTTTATGTGAATTAAATTAACATGTATGAAGCAATTGGACCTGTATGAAGCAAATGGGAATAGTACATTTTTAGTGTTAACACATGACTTTTCATTGACCCATGTGAAAATCCATGAAAACTTAAAAGGGAAAGTGGATCCATTTCCTTTCGTTTTCAGGGTCTTCAGTTAGTGTCATGAAAGATATTTCTGTTGAATTTCCTTGAGTCCACACAGTTCCGTCTCCAAGGGTCCTCTAGGCTTTGTACGCATTTGGGCAACTGATGTCAGGCTTTTGAGGTGTGATCATTTCTTGCTTGGCAATAAAAACATAAATTTGAAAAATGCAGGGGCTAAGATGTATAGGACTTTGTAAGTAACTACACAGTATAAGCCAGAAACGTCACCGATGACTGAATTTTCTGGCTGTGTCCGGTGTGGAATACAGCCCCGGAACAGAGGCTGGGGATGACGTGGAGGAAAGGACCTCAGGGGAAACCTGAGGTTTGCGTCTGTGCGGGTTTGACGTGATGACAGAAACCTCCCGGTCACGTGCGCATTTACCCCGGAAGCTCACACTCAGCACGGTTCCGTTACGACACACGCCCTGACTTAATGCCCTCGCTTTCATGCAATATACATCAAGATAAAATAAAACAAGCATCTTGGGATTCAAACAGCATACCTATGGGAAATAGCAGCCTATGGAAATAGATAAGGAGACTAAAAGTTTTAAGAAGTCCTACTTCCTTTCTCAATTAATATTTGCATTATTACTGTGGTGACATAAGGAACTTTAAAAGAAACATCGGATGATATATTATAATACATTTCTGCTTAAATGTCCGATAATATAATCTGACTACACATGAGTAATAGAGAATATTTGCCCTCTCACCGGGGATTTTTCTACCACTCTGCACCTGCGCTGAGGGGTCCAACTCCACCAGCCCTTCCATGGTATCAAAGTAATTTCACTGTGGCTCAAGGTATGAATTTGTCTGAATGTCCATTACCAGGGAGGACTCCTCTATCGGGCAGCTGCTAGCTCAGCTCCTGAGTGACCTCTGGTTTCTCCTGATCCGAGAAAAATGCCCCTACGTGATAAGGGTTCCTCTTCCTGAAATCTTCAAAATATTAGGTGTCAGTAAAATTAGATTCCTGTATTTTCAGAATCGGTATCTGGACATATTTAAAGAGGTGAAGCGATTGCAATTTATCTGTTCCGTGAGTTTCATGGAAATAAATTTGTTTGGGGGGATTATTTGATTGCATAAGAATGGCTCCGCTGGAAAGCTCTCGACTGTGTTCTGATAGAAAGTTAATTAAAACATCCAGCTGGCGTGTGGGTTTTCTTTGATGTCCCCGTAATCACATTATTGTGCATGAACAGAGTCCGTGTACTAGTGAGCACAGGCCAAGTTAGGAGATCAGGAAGACAGTTTACACAACACGAACTGGAACATTTATGGGTAATTTCCCAGGCTTAATCAAACTTCCAACAATTCTCACATTAGACATTATTCGAAATTCTCCAAGAGGTTCGAGGCGGCGAACACCTTCCTTGGCGGGTACACGGATGTGAAGGTGAGTGAGCAAAGTGTCCTTCGCTCGTATATGTCTCGCTGCAAGCAGCCAACTTGTCATCCTGAAACACTGGTGAAGAAAACCACAGAGAAAGGAAAGTAACCCTGAATTCGTGAGGCCCAGAGAGAAAAGCGAGTGAATGACTTCCAGCCATTGCTTACCCAGTCCCTCCGTCTGCTGCACAGAGCACGTCAGAGGCGGATGCTGACGGCTCCGTAATCACTGCTCACGGAGGATGAGCACGGAAGAACGAGAGAGAAACGAATGTTCACCTGACAGCGTTCGACCTGGAGGGGCACACCGTGGCGTGAGAACACAAAAATTCTCCCTGTGTTGCTTAAATGAATTTAACTCGCCGAGTTGCGAAAACCGTACCAATCAGCATTTATCAGAGAACAGAACGTATTAAGCATTGCATTTCTCTTTGGAATAAGCATGAGATGTGTGCATCTTTTTAAACATTTAAGTAGGAAATTTCATCGTTTGCTTAATGTCTTCTATCCCTACAGCATAATATTTAGATGGATAACCACGAGGGTGCACTGGTTCTGCATTTAGAAGCTGTTTGGAAGAGAAATTGCTTCTTTTTTTCCAAGTTAATTGTCAGGAACATATGCTAGCCAAGCAAAATAAGGACAGAAAAAGATTTTACATTTTATGCAGAATGAACCTGTGTGGAGAGTAACCCTGGGAAGTCACATTAAAAGCCCCACTCTGCGTTCACGTGATGCGGTCTTGGGGAAGACGCAGGGCGCACGCATCTTGCTGGCAGAAGCGCAGGTGCCGGCGCGCGCGCGGGGCAGATGCTGTCCCAGATGGCAGGCGGGGCTGGGACGTGCTCTGGCCCCGCAGCAGAGGCGACTCTGGCAGACGTGTCAGCCGCGGCGCCCAACCCGGCACCGGCCTGCCGCTCCGTGGCGCCGAACCGTCTGCCTGCGGCAGCCATTCGCCAGAGGCAGCCCACTGCACCGTTTCATCTCCCTGTACTTAAATAAAATGACAAACAGTGTTCTTACCGCAGATTATTTTCTTCCAGTGAAAACGCAGCGAAAGCGGAGCTGTTCTGTGTGTGGGGAGGCTTGTCTGCGACCTTGAAACTGATGAGGGCAAGGACTGTGTGAGCTTGGGGAGCCTCCTGTTTGCTCGGTCACTGCTTGGCATTTAATCAATTTCAAGACAGCTTTGCAATTAAGATGGCGAGCATGTTGGATACATAATTAATATTCATATTTAATTTATGTGATGGCTAATATTATGCAACTTGGCACAGCCGTGGTGGACATTGCTGTGAGGATGCTTTTGGCTGAGGTTGTTATTTAAATTAAGTCTGTGCACTGTGAGTAAAGCAGACCACCCTCCAAAATGTGGGTGGCCCTCATCCGGTGGCTCCAGTCCTGAGCAGAGCAAAAGACTGACCTCCCTGAGCAGCAGGGCCTTCTGCCCCAAGATGACCACAGAGGACCCCCAGAGGACCCCCAGAGGACCCCAGAGGACCCCCAGAGGACCCCAAAGGACCTCCAGAGGACCAGCAGCACTGGCTCTTCCCCAGTCTCCGGCCTCATGACCTTCACACCAGAATTCGAGATGTTGGTCTTGCCCAACCTCCATGACCATGCAAGCCAGGTCCTTAAATAAATCTTTATTTATGTCCTCATCCTATTGACTCTGTTCCTCTGGAGAACCCGACATATCCAACTTATGTTTGTAAAGTAATTTCACAACGCCACCCA
Organism: Trachops cirrhosus; assembly: GCA_028533065.1. Taxonomy (NCBI): domain Eukaryota; kingdom Metazoa; phylum Chordata; class Mammalia; order Chiroptera; family Phyllostomidae; genus Trachops; species Trachops cirrhosus. The sequence goes on from CM052545.1 coordinate 1,266,263, forward strand.
CTTTTTTATAAGTCACTGTTCTTTCTAAATATCAGTGATGGTTGATTGGAACCTATTAGTAATATCATATAAGAAGGCAATTCATGTTGCTGTTGAAAAACCAAGCATTTTCCTTATGCAGTGGCATAGCACTTTTCAAACTCTAACGTGCTTGAGATCTGAGCCATACCGAGTTCCTCGTGTGTTGTTTTGTGGGCAGAGGCGGTTCAGCCAGGGAAGACCCTCGGGCTTGGGACGAGGTCGTGGGGCTGGGTGTGGCACCTGGCATTCCTGTTCACACCCCCGAGTTCCCGGCACTGGTCTGGCCGTGTTACCCTGTCTTCTCTCAACTGAACTCCAGTGGAGAGCAGGGATGGAAATCATTCTCTGCAGAACAAGGACTCTGAGCGATGTCATCCTGGGTCCACTTTAACTATTTTTGGAGCATTGCCTAAGTTACTAGATTTCATCGTACGACAGTTCACTGAAATGAAATGCGCCTTTCGCAAATGTTCCTTAATCTCTTCAACATTGCACTGTTTAGTGTATTAATGAACACTTTAATCATGCAGTTTAATTCTTTTCGACTCTGGTAATGACCTCATTACCCATACTCACCCTAATGGATTTCTTTCTTTTAATCACGTGTGTATGGACCGCTTAAGCGTAAGGACGGACAAAATAATCTTCCTATGTCATCACGCAGCATTTCCAAGGTTTTCATCGTGCGTTAGTTTACTCGGCGGCACTGTGCACCTCGGAACTGGTTTTCAGAAGTTTTCTGCAGAGGTGACGACATGGCAATCGTTTTTCGGTGACATTGCCCTCGTTTCTTTGGAACCGGCCAGGCCCTGGTCAGTGTGTCAGTCACAGGGGCCGTGCTGTCGCCCCAGGGTGCATCGGTCCAGCCCGCAGCGTGGGCGTGGCCAGCATTTCTGGTAAGAGACCTGGATTAGAGCTGTCGATGTTCTTCCAAAACCCGCATCACTTTAATCTAATGTTTTATACTTTATTAAATTCTATTTCCTTAAATGTGAGGTATAAAGCAAGACAAAGGAAAGACAAGAGATCATTTGTTGGTATTCTAAGCATTAAATTATATAGGATTTGGGGGATTTTTAGATAGCCAGTTCCTTATGTTCTCTTGTATGAATGCACTGAACTTTCACCAGACTTTGTGATCGGTTTACTCATTGGCGTTATAATCATATTTGTATCTCAAGACTAATGCTGTGTATCTCTCCTTCTGGATAGAGCTAGTGTGTGGGTCTGGGTGTAGCTGAAAGTATAAGGGGACCAGTGACACTTTCACCAGACACTCCTGGCCATAGTGTCTCTTTGCAGAGGTATTGAAACTTAAGTGTAATCTGTTCCTCTTAGAAGGGTCATATCTGTGTAAACTCAAGCCCAAGGAAGGAGAAGCAATTTTACCCAGAGTCCAGACACACTAGGACTCAGGGATGTCACACTCATTTTCACCAGGGGCCACATCAGCCTCGCAGTAGCCTTCAAAGGGCCAAATGTAACTTTAGGACTGTGCACATGTGACTACTTCTCAGCAGTTAAGCAAGGGCTCGGTGCTGCCACCAGGTAGAAACAAGGTCCGGGGCCGGATACAACAAGGTGGAGGGCCTTGTGTTTGCCGCCTGTGCACTGGGCGATACAATAATACAGCTTCGTACCGAAAGAAGACTTTCTGTGTATCTCACCTCGAAGTTCCATTTTTCTTGGATGACTCTGTTGAGGATGACTCTGGTGAGCTCACCCTCTTGTCATCGAAGTCTGCCCAACCTTCCCTCTCATGATGGCCCATGGTGACTGACTCGCCTGTGGGTGGCCGGTGTCTGGTTTTAAGTCTCTTCACCCATGACCGCACCTGCACTTGCTCCATTTTACGTGTGGCAGCCTGTAGGACCTGCCGTCCCACGTCTGTGGGCTCGCGTCCAGGGTGAAGGAGCTCAGACAAAATATTTCCGGTCTCTGAACCAAGCCCTGTGCTGACACGGTGTTCGGGAAGGCGCTTTGTGATGTTGTGTGACAATTCCAATGATGGCCATCCTCACTGACTTTTTCTGCGTCAAGTTCAGTCAGTAGAGATAGGAAGATCATATTCATTTAATACACATTGATTGATTCACTTTGAAAACAATGTAGTCACTGAATTTAAAATCTCTAAGAACAAATATTGGGTTGGCCAACAAGTTCGTTTAGTTTTTTCCAAAGACAGTCATGCTTAGTGGTCTTTAACTTCATTTGAAACAATTTTGTTATATTGTATGTGACAGCTGTCATATCTGCAGGCATTTAAAAAACTTTTCAAAATTGGTGAGTTTTTGTGTAGCCACTTTAATATTGAAGATGGAAGAAAATACATAGAATTTTTGGCATATTATGCTTTATTATTCCAAGGAAGGTAAAAGCACAACTGAAATGCAAAAAAAAAAAAAAAGATTCGTGGCATGTACGGAGAAGGTGCTGTGACTGACTGAACGGGTCAAAAGTGGGTTAGGAAGTTTCATGCTGGAGATTTCTCGCTGGATGATGCTCCAAGGTCAGGTGGACCAGTTGAAGTTGGTAGTGATCCAATCGAGACCTTACTTGAAAACGATCAACATTCTACCACACGGGACATAGCCGACATACTCAAAATATCCAAATCAATGAAGTTATTGCTGAACATGAAAAATGTGTCTTTTATTTTTACAGAAAAAATTAAATGGACTTTTTGGCCACCCCAGTGTTAGGGGAGTGCTGGCTGGTATGGTGTTCATTAGTCTCACTTCATTGGCTTTGCCTAAATGCTCTCCTGGCCCAGCCCCCTTTCCTCCCGACGGGTTGGTCCGTCCTGAACTAGCGACCCCTCCTTATCTCTGACACGCTGAGCCGTGTTGGCCCAGGCCATTTGGCTTTGTTGTTTCTTGTCTATGTTTCACGTGTTTGCGTGCTGTGGTGTCGCAGCACATATATGTGTGAATTGTGTCTTTCCACGTCCTTGTCTTTGAGATGTACACTGGAAATATTTATACGTGACACAGAAACAAAACAGCTGAATGAGGGCACAAAAGTCGTGAAACCCCCGTGGACAAGCCGGAAACCCCGACACCACTGTAGAATCCTTCCCCTCCCTGTACCCACAGCGTAGGAACCAAGCGTGTATTGATATAAAATAGCTGGTGGTACTGAACACTCAGTCTGGGATAAACACTTTCCCACCCACGCACGTGTAGTCTCATTAAAACTTCAACCAATTATCACTGAGCAAGGCACACGTTTTCATTTTTTCTCCGGTCGCAAGTCCAGAGCACAGCTGCGGAGCTGGGTAGTTTCCTTGGAGGGCTTAGCGGCCTCTGCCCCCTGCAGGTCAGAGGACCTGAAAGGAGCATGCTCCGGAGACTGCTGCCTGCCCTCGTCCCAACGCCCCCGTCGCTGCTCAGAGCCGCCCTTCTCTCCTAGGCTTCGTGCTGTCCCTAGTAACCTGTAGTCTTCTATTTCTATCTCATTGTAGATGAACGGGGACAACGCCCAGCAAATCAACACGTCACTGTCCTGCGAACTGGGTATGCGATATTTCATGTTACTTTTAATGTATTTTTGTATTTATATGTTTATTTAATCAGGGCCAACCACTGTTCTAGGTGTCTGGGTTATAGCAATAGTCAGAAACTGGTCCTGGCCGCCTTGAAGGCGATCTGCTCACAGGGGAGCTTCAAACAATGCACAAGGCACAACAAATAGGCACAGGACGGGGCGCAGAGGAAGGCAGTCAGCACACGGGAAAAGCGGCGTGGAACGCGCCACGGGAGCTGAGGGCGCAGGCTGCCTTCCTAGGCAGGCTGGCCCCCGAAGGCTTCCAGAGGCATGCAGTTCCCTCCTGGATGCCCGGTCTGTGGTGGCAGGTGCATCACGAGTCAGACACAGTGACAGGTCGATTGTGACGGCAGTGACCTGGTCCATTCAGGGTGAGTCAGCAGCTCAATGCCATTAAGTCTCACAGAGACCTGGCTCTCTGTGGGCACCGGGGTGCAAACGCAATTGGCCGCCCCCGTGTCTCCATACGATGCAGCCCACAGAAGGGTGTCGTTGGTCTTCCCGTCCCTGGTCTTCAAGGTGGTAGAGAAAATGCCAGTTCTGCTGGTGTAGCTGAAGATTCAGTACGACTATGACATCCGGCAACTCAAAATGTTGTCTAAGGCAGCAGACATCAGATGTTTTCTATCCAGAGCCTGATGGTGAATATTTCAGGCTTTGTGGGATGCTTATGGTCCCGGCCAAATACTCGAATGTGCGGGTACACACACACACACACACACACACACACACACACACACACAGAGTCTTTAACAGGTGCGGGGCATTCTGAGCTTGCTGGCCGTCCTCACGCAAACAGGCTGTGGGCTGCCGCTGTCTCACCTGCCTGAGGTAGGAGTCCCCATCCAGTCCTGCCTCCTATTCTCAGTGGCGTCCTGAGGCTGGCTTCCCAGAGTTGTCCCTGGGCTGGCCGTGGAACCCTCAGGGGCCAGGCCCAGACACTTAAAGAAACCTCTGTGAGCCACGATTTGCACTGAGCCAGCTGGTTTGCTTCAGAGGGTGAAGTCGGAGAGAAAGTTTCTCCCAGGAGAGTTTGCTGCCGCCGGGTCTGGTGAAGCGAAGTGGCGCCTGGCTGACCGGCTCCTGTTCCCAGCGTGCTCTCCTGTTCTCTTGTGGGGCCGTGGGCGCTTCTTCGACAGCTGGGAAGCCGGGCTTGACCGACCCAGAGCGGGGTCATCCACGGACACGTGTGCAGTTTCAAAAAGAGCTGAGCTGGCTCTAACTTCTTAAGGGATGCAGTCTACTGTGACTGTTCTCAAGCTCTGTATTTGCAAAGGCACCTCGCTAACCCAGAATCAACACTTGGGGTACTTCCCTGGTCATTCACAGACCAAAGAGGAGCTGGTAAAAATTTTGGGTCACTCCATGGAGAGCACAGACTGTCCAGAGACTGGAATTAAGATACTCTATGTCCCCAGAAGATGACCTTGGAGTCAGATTCCACCTCTGATGCTTAATCACTGGTGTGTCTGTGGTCAGTCATTGCCTCTGGGCTCCACGTCCACCACCTGTGCAGCCCTGTGGTAAACAGCAGTGCCTTTAGGCCTTCCCCTCAGAGTGAGCGTGATGCTGCGCTTTCTCAAAAGAGGGCCCTGGGGAGCTCTCGAAGGATACGGAGCTTCCTGTGATGTCCGGCATGGCCGGGGTCAGCGGTGTGGGTGTGAAGATGCCCAGCAGAGATTGCCCCAGCCATGCGCCCAGACATGCGACCCTGCAGCCTGGGTCTGATGATGGTCTGTCCCCCCATAGCTGCCTCTATGCAGAGCACCCGCGCACCTGCCCAGAGCGCCCCAGGAGGCCCACACCCAGTGCGGCAGCTCCAGCCCTGCTCCCACCCCCTGCAAAACCTGCCTGCCCCACAGCCTTCCACCTCCCCGGGCACTGGGCTTCCACTGGTCCCCACACCACTCGACACTGGTCCTCTGCTCCGCACCCTGCCCTCTGGAGGGTGGCCTGTCATTTGCCCAGTGACTCCAGAGCATCTGTCCTGGCTTGGCCAGTGAACTCCTGATCCCTGATGACCAACACCAAGCACACCTTCTCCAGCGAGGCCTGAGCTCCTGCTAAGTTTGTCCTGCCTGGGTCCTCCCCTCAGCCCCAGGTGGCCTCCATGTCTTCTTACATCTTGTGTCTCTTTTATCACAATCAGTGATTCTGAGTAAACTTCTTCTGTATAACTACAAAAAGAAAAGGAAAGGGAAAAGAAAATGAAGGGGGAAATGACTAAATCAATACGCATCAGGGAAGGAGCCTAAGAAGCCAGAAGAATGGATATTCCAGAATAGCCCGTCGGTTTCAGGACCTTGGACAGCAGCACACCTGCGGTCTGTTCAGGAGGGAAGATGGGGGGTCTACACTTACTTGTCTGGCCAACACTCCCCCCCGAAGCCCTGCCTGTACCTTTCAGGGGTATGCTTTGGGCATTCCCCCTACACTGTCATGTTTTAATAATTTTATCTCTAAAAAGTAGTGCCGTCTGGAGTTTCACACAGTAGGTTAACTTGGATCATTTTTTCTCCTTTCCCAAATCAGCCGGATCCTCTTCCAAACTGAGACTTCAGTTCGTTTGCTAAAATTCCAGGATGTTTCTGTGGCACCTCAGGAGCTGCAGGCAGACAACTTCTGATGAAGAAGAAGATCTGCATAGCCTCCCCTTAGCGCTCTACTCAGGACGCCTGCCGAGCTTCCCCGGACCGTCCCAAGGCCTCATCTGTCCATCGCCATCGTCTTCCTCTTGTGTGACTGTGGCAGACGGCCACGTGTCCCTGACAGCAGACCGACTTACTCGCAGTGAACTTACGCAGCGTATTTCAACGTGGGGGACAACGGAATAAAGGTGAAAGCCGGCCGAGGCATAGGCGAAAGTTATATACTCACGAAGCTGCAATTAAACCAAAAAGCCTGGCAAGGGTGTGAAACGTCAAATGACTGAACATGTGAAACAATGTCTGCTGGCATCTCTCCCCCTGGTTCTTTCCGCCTGCACTGCCCGCATTTATGGCGCAGTAGACTGAACCTTGAACTTCCTTCTATTTTTTAAATTTTTTCCTTGCCCAGCCTTAGAGAATGCCCATATAATCCAATGTAAAGGAAATCGATGATTCCAGATTGCTCGTTTTTTAAAGTGGAATAAGTTTTGGAAACTAATCAAGGGCGTAAATCATCAAGGAATAAATATTTAACAACTATTCATCAAACTGAGAATTTAAAATACAAGGTAATAGCCCTACAGTTTTTATGCCACCATATTGATTCCTTAAATGCAATGTCTAGCTTGTTTTAAGGGTGCTATAAATAACATATTGAAAAAGTCTTACAATATCAATATTCATTTATTTTTTATTGATTAGTTGTCACTATTTAGTTCTGGAACCCAATTAACATATGCAGGGTCATACTTTAAATTCAAGAATTCAGAATTATTTTTGTGAAACACAATAGGAATAGTTTTCATAGCCTAGGGGAATAAACCCATATTTTTTCATAATCACAATTAATAATGTAGTGTGCTCCTAATATCCCAATTAATGTACCATAGTGATTCTATTTCAGTGCATTCTAGTCCGTTTTAATCCACTCTGGTGTAAAAATATTTGGTGGGGTCAAATACATTACTTTTGGACTCATTAGTAGTCACCTCTCTCAGCAAGGAAACCGCGTCCCCAGCAGCACCGTCTAAGACCGCCGCTGGTACCGTGTTCTCCGGGGATGTGAGGGCGACCCCGGCGTGCTGCCGGGGCCCAGAGCCCGCCCCCCAGGCCAGTGCCCACCTCCACGCTTGCTCGCACACTGAGGAGGACCACTGCCCGTCACAACAGCTGTTTTCCCCGAGACCGTTTTCTTCTCCGCAGCCCTGTCCCCAACTCTCACTCCGTTTGGGTAAACAGGCCACAGTGGTGTGACTCTGCTGGGTCACTCTACTACTGGGCTGTGACCACGGTGAGGGTGCAGCGCCCACGTCAGCCTGTGCAGCGTCTGACCGCCTGCCAAGCAGGTGGGCTGTCCTTTCGTGCTCCCAGCAGAACCAGGGAGCCACGGGGGGGCTAAATTCTTCATTGCGCGCAGGGCTGAAGAGTGTGACTCACCACAGGTAAGGGCCCAAACTGCAAACCCTTTGAACCGTTTTCCCTGCCTCTACAAGGAATGTAGGAGGGAACTCCTTAGACCGTGGCTGTGAGAATCCACGTGGCACCATTTCAAGTGCACCAGCCGCCTCCTTCTCCTATGAACTAGCATCTGCGGACACACTCAGTTCCGGACACGGTGGGAGCCCCCACCCCAGCCCTCGACCCCGGCTCAGGCTCAGTGACGTGGCCGCAGTGAGTTCACTTTTACCAACTAAAGGGGTGCAGGAGAGCTGCCCGATCCCCTTGGTCTGGGGACCCGGTGCACAGGAAGCAGCACTGAATTTCCGTGCGCTGTCGCTCACCGGCTTTGCAGCACCAACTTCTGGCTCTCAAGACAGGGCCACAGGTGACTCTATGGCCACCAAGAGGGGGCTGCGCTGGCAGAGGGACTGGGAGTCGTTAAAGCAACTTGTGAGCTTGGTCATTCCAGGAAGACGGTGCTGCTCCTCCGACATGTGAGCTGGGGGAGGCGGAGGCTGGGGGCTTGGGGCTGAGTCACCAGCCCCCCCCACAAGGTGTGTTCTGGGAGCTGCACTCTTCCCAATCCCTGAGTCAGCTTCACCCAGGCGGTCTGGTGAGATCACGGCTGGCTGAGTATTTCCAGTCAGGCGCCAGCGCGGATGTTAGTCAGCTCTCCCGGCCCTCTGGTGGCCGTAAAACGCCCGACTCTGCTTGGCAAGTTCAAGTCCAATGGACAATTTAGAGATCGGTGCTTGTGATGACCGCACCTAACGTCATGAAGGCGACTCTCCTTACTGAACTCATCATGTCACACGTGTTGTTCCAGGGCGATGACCACTCACCCTAGGGAGATCTTCGTTGTAAGCATTTGTCCGTTCAGGATAACGGCAAGTTGTGTCCGTTTGGTTGTGTGACCCTTCACCCCGCCCTTCCCGCAGCAGAAAGGGCTGCAGGGTGGTCCCGCCCCCTGGTCACTGCAGACAGCAGGCTTGCCTGGCTGGCCAGTCCCATAGGACTCCCTTTCTGTATTTCAACGTGCATTCCCTTCTGAGGTGGCTCAGAAGGACAGTTTTCGTCGCTATTCCACGTAATAACTCAGTGGTGGCACTCCGTGGCTTCTGTAGGATTTTGCGCAGCCGACAGGCTCTGGGGAAGTATGTGTCCCCCAGGATCTTCCCTTATCTGGGCTGAAAGGCATGTACATTGGCACTTAATTATGTCATTTTCGTTAAGTTCATCTCATTTCAGAAGGAGAATGTGTTGGAAATGTCTTTGTTTATCACTTTTCTCAGAAATATTTTTGACTTGCAGTTTTGAAAAGAGCAATGGATAGATTTAAAAATGGTCACATAGTCTAGAATATTTTCCTGTTTATATATTTTGAATAGGAACGCTAATTATCCAGATATCGTTTTTGTTTTAAGCATCAGTACAGGCAAGAAATCAGACATCATTAACCACACATTTTTAGAGATGAATAGTGAAATTTATTCTAAAACATGTTTATCTGTTACTCAGCCTGACAACTGACGAACCACAGATTCAACACAGTTAAACCTAAATTCCGACAGACTGTTTCTAGTTTATATTGGAGAATTAGTAATCTTCTCCACCAATTGTACTTTCAACACACATTACATATTATTCTGGATATAATACAAGATATTTATCTCAAATGTAGAGTTGAGTTCTTGTCCATTCATCATCATTAAAGTAAAATTTTCTAGTCGGCAGACGTTAAATGGGGAGAATAAAACACCTCAGCTTTTGAAACATACTTGCAATTGAATCAAACATTGTTAATGTGAAACCATACTGTTAGCAATTTAAAATCAATGCACATAATATCCCAGAAAACCTATTATGCTTAGAGAGTATTTTTTCAAAATAAGACTCAGTTAACATGTTGCCAAAAGAATATTTGTCAGCGCTTACAAGTGACTTAAAGAAGTACGACTATTTTATTTCAAGTTGATGACCTTGTAACTACTAAAATCTACAAAAGATAAAAATAGCCGGGAGAATTGTTATGAAATTCAAATAATCCAACCCATTCTTAAACCAGAATAACACTATCAGGGTTGAAATAGCCCCTAATTCCTAATCTCTACCACAGGTAACTTGTTTACACAAAAAAGGAAGCTAGAGCCCTGGCTGGGCGGTTCAGTGGGCTAGAGCGTCGTCCTGAGACACCCAGGTTTCGGGTTCCACGGGTGGTAAGGGCACAGGCGGGAGTCAGCCGCGGAATGTGTGGGTATGTGCGGGTGGGTGGAAGGACAAATCGATGTCTCTCTCTCTCCCCCTTCCTCTCTCTCTGAAATAAATAAATAAGTAAGCACGGTTTAAAAGCAAGCAAGCAAATCACTAATAGCTTCTGTATCACTTCGGCACAGCTGCGAAGACGAGAGGTGCATCTCTTCTGTTCTCATCTACTTCGGTGTAGTTTGATTTTTAACACATGGTGATCCCTTAAAAATGCTGACATTATCACCAAAGAAGTAGAAAGCTGAAAATAGTTTAAATACTTAGCTCATTTTTCCCCAAGGACGACCTAGAGAAATTTCACCTCAGTCACTAAAACTGTGAGCTGAAATTGGTTTCACAGGCGGACCTCCCACTCCAACAGCCCCGGGGAGGGGAGCCCTCTCCTGCCGTGAGACCCCCCGGGGATTTCTGGAGAGGGGCTGCCAGCAGTGTGTTTACAGCTGGGCTGTAAACACAGCCCACAATAAGGGCAGGACTTTATTGTGGTCCTTCAGCTCAGCAGGCTCTCCGAGCCAGTGGCTCTCAGAGTCCGTTCTGCTTGCTGCTGGAGAGAAGCTACCAGGTCAGGAAAAGATCCCCAGACAGACCTCTCTGCTCACTCAGCCCCGTGCTTGTAGGGCTGGGCAAGTCGGCGTGGGGACAGGCAGAGACAGGGTCCAGGTAGAGGCAGGTGGGGTTCCGAGGGGCCCTCCGCACATCTGAAAAGATGTCCCTCTTTCTCTGTTTCCAGCCTGTGGCATCGTGGAAAACCGTCCCCGTCACTGAATGGGACGTTATTTTGTTGGCTATTTGTTTTAAACCAATGTGCGATGACAACGTACAAAACATTTTCTTTAGAAGAAATCTGGGAGGGTTTCATGCAGACATGAACTATTACATAGATTGTTCTGTATTTCCTGATAGAATCTCACAGTCTGGGAATGTTGTAAAGCCATGGTAGGCAGCCCCTAATTTACGACATTTTAGTTAATAGTCAGTGACTCGCAAGCAGTCATTTTAAACTTAAAACTGCATTTACTCAGAGAAACTACTTTGACCAGTGGGCGCCAGGCCATCTCAAAACCTGTCATTTCGAAGCCTTTAACGCACATGGTACATATTATACCCTTAACACCATTTTCATTGTAATGTATCGTAATTTAACAATAATGCCCGATATTAATCTTATTGATTTTAATAAATACATGTAATAGCCAAATGTGCCTTGAGCAGAATCTCAGAATGTGATGGGATGTTGTATGTCCTTGCATTTTCTACTGCAGACATAACGAGCTTATGTATATGAGTCACAGTGTCTATATTTACCAGTGGCACTTTTAAGTTTCTTATTTTCATATTTGGAGAACATTATTAGATTCCTGGTATGTAACAAGACCTCAAAAATATCAGTCAATTATCTAATCTTTTTTTTCCAGACTTGTGTTAGGCAGTTTATCCGCTAATTTGTGCAGATGGTGCTACAATCTGTCCCTTATTTTTTATCTTTGTTTCACTGGGTCCTTTTGCATAAGATATTCCTTCCGTTTTGTCACCTCTCCCTCTCCCTTCCTGTGGCCACTATTGCACCACATCCAACCAGTCTTTCCGGTTAAGAACCTCATGTGTTGAAGGCCCCTCTCCCACCTCCACATGTGAACCGTCCCCAAACCCAGCTCCATCGTACATGTAACAACATGCCTGTCGCACAGTCTGTGAATCCCCATGGCGTCTGCTCCTTCCACTAATTGTCCACTGGGCATGTAAGTCACCTTCCCCCCCAGCTGTGACCCTGACCACACAGCAGCACGCCTCCCGGGGTCCCAGCCAGACTTTCTGACGTGACGCGTTTGCTTCGCCTTCTCCTGGACCCTCATTCCCATTTTGGGGGCAGGGGGGCAGGGCTACATCCAGCACACACTTCTCTTGCGTGAAGAAGTGGAGAAGGAGGAGGAAGCGTCCTGCAGGTGCAGTAGGTGTGAGCCCTTCCTTAGCCACAGCGTGTGCACCGTGGCCCCTTCCCCAGGGCTGATGCAGCCCCCAGACCCCATGCAGTGACCCTGCGGAGGGCACACGGGCCCAGCCACGTGGTGGCTCTGCTGCACAGGGCCCTGTTCCAGCCCCAGGGCTGTTCCTGAAGTCAGGGGCTTCCTGCCTTTTGTCAGGGGCACGGCCCAGCCTCCTGGGAACCCTCTGGGCTCTCGTTCCCCCCCCACCAGGTCATCTGTGTCTCCCAAAGGGTTCCTGGAGCTCCGACGATCCGAGGTGCGGTCTCCCCTCCGCATCCCACCTTTCTGTTTCCGTTTCTCCAGTTTCTGACTGTGTTTTCCTCTCTCTATTATGTTTAATCAATTTTAGTACACCATCTACTTTCACATTGCTTTTTAATTTAATGCATGCATTTTAAATATTGTATAAACAAGTAATGCCCCACTTCCCCAGCTTCCTATGGTCAGTTCTGAGGTGGTCCAGGCAGGTTCTCTTCAGGGGGCCGTGGTGGGCCGGGCCGTGGTGAGCAGCATTCAGTGGTGGGCCAGGTTGTGGTGGGCCGGGGCCGTGGTGGGCGGGGCCGTGGGGGGCAGCATTCAGTGGTGGGCCAGGTTGTGGTGGGCGGGGCCGTGGTGGGGGGGCCGTGGTGGGCGGGGCCGTGGTGGGCCTGGCTGTGGTGGGCGGGGCCGTGGTGGGCCAGGCTGTGGGGGGCGGGGCCATGGTGGGCAGGACCGTGGTGGGCCTGGCTGTGGTGGGCGGGGCCGTGGTGGGCAGCATTCAGTGGTGGGCCAGGCTGTGGTGGGCAGGGCCGTGGTGGGCGGGACCATGGTGGGCCGGGCCGTGGTGGGCCCGGCCGTGGTGGGCCGGGCTGTGGTGGGCAGAGCGCAGGGGTTCTCTGGCAGAAGGACTCGTTCCCGGTCACCAAGTCAGGTGTCCAGAGCCTCCCTCCCAAAGCCCCTGCGTGTATCTGACGGCAACGTGTAGCCACCTCCTCAACAGCTGTCGTTCCTGCCTCGTTTTACCGCCTTCGATGTGGCACTCCACCCAGGATTCCTGCGCTCTTGGAAGAACTCACCACACTGAACAGTGACTTGTGCTCCGTGGCAGTGAGTTCGTCATCGATCCGTCCCTGCGCAGGAGAGAGATTATGGAAATCAATCAGATCTCATTGCACCACAGCTCTGAAAATCACCACACAGCCTCTTATATATGTATCTATAGTCGAGCACTTTGTGAAGTCACATGCTTTGTTAGCGCTTGGGGAGCGGGGGCGTCTGCAGGGTCGGTAGAGGTGGTTTTTAAAAGTTTCCTTGGCATCTGGTCAATGCCGATCGTCCCCGTCTTGCTCTTCTTTAAGTGCCCTGCATCACCCGGACGATGATGTCATCTATGGGCTCAGCAGTCTCTGGCAGTTCACATCGATTTTCTCTGTGCAATAGAAATCTTACTATTAATAGCGAACATCTTTATAGGCCTTAGTCATTTTCAGAGGAGGTCAGTGTATTTCATCTCATTCTCCCCTCGCATAACCCAGTCTATGGTGGAATCGTCATTATCACACACCGTGGAGACCGGCATCCATGCTGTTTAAGAAGGCAGCTGAACATCGTCCGTCCGACTAGCAGAAGACCCGCAAATTAGACGCAGGATCGTTTCCTGAAAGTTCAGTTTGCTTTCTGCTATCCTGGACTTACTACTTTAAGGATTTAGGCTACTTATATATAAGCAAAGTGTAAATATTGAAACATTTTTCTTGGGTACCACAAAAGTATTTGCAAAGTGGAAGAACTATGTTTTACTTAATACCCTTTACCTTTAAAGCCAAGACAAGAATTAACCTTTTTTCATAGAGTTTAATATGTCATTGTATAATTATTTGTTCATTCAAGAATCTAGATACCTATTACTTTTCATAACTAGGCTAAGCATTAGCAATATTTTTTAAAAGATAAATAATAGCCTCAGGAGCCCATCACATTAGGCAAGCTGAGCACGTGTTCTGGGAAAGGAAGTAGGTTATAATAGTGGGCTAGGTCCTTGGAATGCAGAGGCTGTTTTAATAATAACAGGAAAATTCTCTTTTAAAAAATCCAACTAACATAGCACAGCTTTTGGCAAGGAGGACACAGCTCATTCAAAGGACGCACAGAATGCAGCTTCGGGAGTGATGGAAAATGCTCTCCATCTGTGTGAGGGTGACCCCCGCTGCTCCGCCACAGGCATTCCCGCGGGACACGTCCAGTGAGGCTTAGCAGAAGCTATTACTCATAGCGACATAAGCAATAATGCTTACGGAGATTCTACACATGGAGATTCTAATGTGTGCTTAAGTCTATGGTTTGTGAGTTCGGTGGCTTAGAAATGTGTCTAAACACCCTTTTTACTTTCACTTCTCTGTCATCTGTGTTAGACAAGTTCATCCTTACGCTGCAGAAACTCTGAAGTTTTAGGCATCACAGCTAGAAATGACAAAAAGACTAAAGATTGTCAGCCTTGTGTGTCTGGCCCAGAAAAAAGACAGTCATTTCCCAGAAAGGTAGTTTCCCCTGCCTCACTTACTAATGTGCTTTGTACCCCCGAACAGACTCGGCCCCGGTTCACTGGTGGCCCCACGGCCACTGAGTTAGATCCGCCAGCACCGCCCCAGGGGACTGGAGCTGGGTCAGCCTCCCTGAAGCACACGGTCCCGCAGAGGAGGGGAGACACCTGAGTGAGTTAACATGATGTTCAGAGGAAAGAAGGGGATTTGTTATGGGGTGTTTTGTGGTCTCTTCGTAAAGTCTCCCGTAAAACCATTTCTAGACTGTGACACTGCCCACCCACGCGGGCACTGTGGGTCGGTGGCTGGGTGGTGTAGAAGGTGAGGACGGTGACTTCAGGGCTGAGAAGGTAGATGTCAAGCTCTCTAATCGTTTATAAGGACGGCGGCACAGACCTGGAGCTCTCGGAATTGTTTCAGCAGCAGTGAGAAACAGACACAGCAGGTCTCGGAATAGTTTTCGGTGTCTTCGGTGCCAGACGGGAATTCAGGTCCGTGTGAGCCACGCAGGAGGGCCCGGGTGGGGGCTGGAGCACAGGAGAGCACCCAGCCCCTCTGTCCCCTCGGCGGCCATCCACAAGGCAGCATCTTGCAGCATAAACAACAGTGAGACAAGCCAGACAGAAAGAGTCAAGGATCGTATGACCTCACTCGTAGGTGGGATGTGACCCTGAAGGCAGCAAATGAACAGACACACACACAAAGCCTCCTGGACACAGACGCGGTGTGGGGTGACCAGAGGGAGGGGTGGGGGCTAGTAAAGGGTAAAGGGGGGGGTCGACTGTGTGGTGATGGAAGATTTCACTTCGGGCGACGAACACAGGATCGCACACTTTAGACCTGCATGATCTCATTAACCAGCGTCACCCCAACAAATTTAACTTAAGAACAAACGAAGCCGTGGCAGGATAGGCGGCTATACACACGCTGTGTGGACGTGTGAAGGATAACGGGCCCGAGGGTGAGAGTGAGACACCCACCAAGACGAGCTGGCCCCGTCTTCCACAGCCACGTTCAGAGCACGTGTGGTCTCACTTTGTAACAGCCGTCCGATCGCAAACCCTGATTCCGGGTTATCTAGAAATTACCGTCACTCTTATAAAACTCCAGAAAAGAGTTCTGAATACATCGCCCGTGTCTTCAGTTTTCTTCATTCCCAACAAGCCAAAGCACGTTAATTTTCAGAGAGCATATGGCTGTAGATTATTCTAAACAGAAAAAAATATTTTCCATTACAACAACCTCTTGCATTTCCGTGGAACAAAACATTAATTATTTGCCATGAAACAAAAGCAAAGAAAACACGGGCACGTGTCATTGTGGGGGGTGATGAGGTTCAGTTGTGTTCGGCAGTGAGAGTTGTGTTCAGAGGTGGCCCTGAACCGCTTGGAATCGAACTGGTGAACCTTGATGCTGCCTTTGAATTTACTGATTAAAACGGAATTTATGGCCCTGGCCAGGTAGCTCAGTTGTTCAGAACATTGTCCCAGTACACCAAGGTTGTGGGTTCAATCCCCGGTCAGGGCACACACAGGAAGCAACCAATGAATGCATCAAAAAGTGGAACAAACAACAGATGTTCTACCTCTCTCTCCCCCTCCCCCACCCCCATCAAATCAATAAATAAAACCTGTTAAAAACACACAAATGTAACTCCCGCTCATGAGAAGCACAGAAAGGCCCTTTGGGGGCGCATTGTTTCAGTGTCCACCAGTGAGCACAGGGTGGACGCAGTCGGCGCTGCGGGCCCTGGCGTGTCTGCAAGCACGGTGGGCGTGTCCCACACGCAGTCTCCGAAGGGCCGTTAGGAGGGCGGGAAAGCGGGCCATAAACCTTTTGCTAGGGGAGGGTCTCGCCTTGGGTTTCTAAGAAATAAATGCAGCGCCGGGAGGCGCCGGAGGCGAAGCGCAGAGAGCGAGGTGCACGCCGGGCGGAGGCAGCCTCTGGGAGCACCAGCTGCGCCGCGGGAGCCTCCGCCGCTGCGCCCGCACGGCCACTGGCCTCCTGCCAGATCGCAGCAGGGTAACGGGAGGGTTCGCTGGGCGGGCACTGTGGCTCGGCAGGTGTCGGTTGTCACCCGGTGCAGGACAGGGTTAGGGCTGTGCTTTCTCTCGTGAACAGTGTTAACTGGAGAGAAAGTCACAAGATTGCTTTGGTTCACAGCATCCTGTAAACCTTATGCCGGTCCAGCGAGAGAATCATCACTTCCCACTCGTAAGAGTGGTCCCCAAGTTGTGCGCGGGCACGCATGAGTGTGTTCGAAACTCAACTATTCGTGTATTCGTTCAGTGTGCCAGGGCGCTGCAGTCTCGTGGTCACACAGCTCACCGCGGCGGGGACTCCAGACTCGACCCTCCAGTCTGTCCTGGGGGCGGTTGCTCGTCTTCATCTCCCGGAGGAGGGATGCGGGCCAGCGAGTGTCTGGACACCGAAGTGAGCGCAGGGTCACGGCCTCCGGCGCTTGGCTGGTCCTCCTTCCTTGCAGGGCCCGCGACGCTCAGACGCTCCTCGGAAAGGCCGAGTGCCTCGGGTGGGTCAGAGAAGGTCTCCAGGCTCCACAGGCCACACCCCCCCGCAGCAGAGACCCGCCCCCTGAGCTGTCACCTCCGGACACAGGAATGTGTCCCACACGTATCAGG
The DNA here is from genome assembly GCA_028533065.1 of Trachops cirrhosus. NCBI lineage: Eukaryota > Metazoa > Chordata > Mammalia > Chiroptera > Phyllostomidae > Trachops > Trachops cirrhosus. Next base: position 1,283,326 of record CM052545.1, read on the forward strand.
TTTAAATGTTTCCCACAAAGTTTTGAAAAGATTTTACAATCTAAATTTTGAAATAACAGCACCATAAACCTGCCCTCCGTATTTCTGAAGACAGAACAAGAATCTGTGTGTGCAAGATGACATTTGTAAACATTCAAACGTGTTGATTTTCATTCGGAATTTTACTTGATGCTTTGGAGGCAGCACTTTTTCCCCCTTTAGGCCACGATTTTCTTTCAATGATAGAAAGAATCTATAAATACCTTTAAAATTAATGGTATTTTTTATTTTAAAAAATATTTTTATTGTTGTTCAATTAGTTGTCCCCATTTTTCCCCCCTTGCTGTCCCCTGCCCTGCCCACCCCCCGCTCCCACAGTCAGTCCCCTCCCTGCTGTCCACGTCCGTGGGTCCTTTATACCTGGTCCCCGACTAGTCCCCCCTTCTCTCCCCAATCCCCCCTCTCCTGTGTCCCCACGTCCCCAGCTCTCCAGCTCGCCCTGCTGGCTCACAGGTGACAGACGTTGCAGTGCCATCGGTCTGCGTGATTGGCAGGTGTCCCTGGTGGGATGACATGGGAGAGAGAATTTTCTGGCAGAATTTTTTCTTTAGACTCCATTTCCCTTTGAGAAGATATAAGCTCACAGCAGCTGTTAGATTAAATAAATTCATAGAACACGCTACACCTGACCATTTCGTCCGGCGCTGACCTCTTTTCCCTCAGATTGTCAAGTAAAAAAGTGACCACAGCCGACACAGCAATAAATAGCCTTCTGGTGTGAACGAATCAAAGTTACACCTACTTTTTTTTTGGTCTGAAGGTGAAAGGTCATTTTTGGGGGGCTGTAGAATTTTACTGTGCCGCCCGCTTCCTCCTTACACGCGGTGGCCTCCCCCACCTCCCGTGTCCTGAGTCTCCTGTGGGTGCTGCTCTCTCTCCAGTTTGAGTCCAGACGTGTCCTTGGCGGGATCACAGACGGCGCAGGCAGGTGGCTGGAGCCCGAGGCCGGAGCGTCGGGACACCACGGGCCGCAGGGTCTCAGCGCGCACTAGTGCGTCGCACTGGCGCAACACGGAAATTGGTAACGTCGCTCTTCCCCAACATCACGGTGTCCCCGCGGCTGGGCAGAGCACGACTCCGAGTGAAAACCCAACGTGCGCTTCCCCGAAGTGAGTGTTCAGGGTCAAATCACGTTCGTCTCGATTACTAGAGACAATGCATTTCCATCTTCCCTATAATGCGTTTGTTTGCATCATAGAAGTGACTACAGCCAAATAAAATAAAATATTATCAGTAGCTCACTGAGTGTATTCTTTTACGCTAAGGAACCTCTCACTGATGCTGTTTGGCAGATGAATTGCGATCATGAGGAGTATTGAATCTCCATTGTCCTTCTCGCTGAGTTAGGTGCACTGGGGTCGCTGTTAATGATCCGTGTTTACCGTGTGCTTCAGAGCACGCGTGGATTGCACAGAGCCCTAACGCAGGCAGGAAAATGCCAGTCCCTCGCAGAACCCGATGGACCCTCCGTCGGCTCCCCAGCCTCTCAGAAATGGGAAAACTCAGCGGCCCGAAGGACGCACCTTCCCGAGCACCCTCGCCAGACCTCTGTCGTCCGCGGTGGTGACGGGCCTGCAGCGGCCCTGGCAGTGCGGCTGCTATGGGACCAGCGCCCCGGGACGTGCTCTGCGCCCGTTTCACCCCGCGGCCCGGGGCGGTGGGGCCTAAACACACTGCCGACCTCGCTGGGAATGAAAGCGCAGATAGAAGCAGCCCAGCGGTGCCGTCAAACCTTCCCACCCAGGGGCTGCTCAGTTCCATGAACCATGGCGTGTCGGACAAAATAAAACCTCATCTCTGTGCGTGTTTTCATTTAAATTAGGACTGCAGTTGGGAAATATTGCTAACTGCTCGTGATGCCTGGCGACCTCGAGGCCGCCTGCTTTTCCCCACGAGGTCACAAGGTGAGCCTGCGAACGACCAGCTCGCGGCTGAGCCGGGCGCGGTGCAGATCACAGCGCCCCCTCCAGGCGCGCACGGGTGGCAACCGCTCCGGGTGTGGCCCACGGCAGCAGCGGGTCTCACGTTAGAGGCCTGCGAGGGCGTGAAAGGCATCTGAGCAGCTTCACACACGACTACGAGGCAAAGGCAAGAAGAAAACAGCGGTTTTGTCTGAACTTCTGAATCTCCCTGAACAAGAACATCAGTCTCCAGTCTCTGGATATTTCGGTGTGATCCAGGTCATAGGGCAGGGTTGATGGTCATCCTGCTTCAAACAAGTCGCCATTTAACAAGCACCTGTGTGTGCCAGGCACTCGACACACTGTCTTTTATGTTCAAACGCGGTGGCGAGCAGGCAGTGTCATACGCACGGCCCAGGTGAGGCACTTCGGGGCCGGGGCGGGTCCGAGAGACAGGGAAGTGAACGAGCGAACTGGGTCCCTCAGAGCTGGACTAGCCGGACAGCCCGGGGCGTCTCTCCTGCATCAGCCTGGCAACTACTGTGTTCACATCGCCTACTCTTCCTGGGACCGCAAGACTGCCCGGTCCGCAGAGGCAGCAGGCGCTAGACACAGCCGGCCTGAGCTTTTCCGTGGCCGGGCTCAGGGTCAGAGTTCAGGAGCGAAGGGGAGAGACACAGAGCCCTCTCTCTTTGTTTAACTCGCTGTCAAAAATTAAATGCATAACAGAGTGCAGTTTAAACTACAACCGATATTTTGACTGACGTGGTCTCTTTGAACATATAGATTATTTTTTTGGTTTGAAACAGCTTAAAGATTGTGTAATGTTCTTTTTATAAACACCGTTTTTAGACCCATTCTGCCTATAAATAGCCTTTACGAATTCCACCTACCTCCCAGCTCCATGCACTGCCTGCCACAGCCCACACCTCACACCGACAACTGCCAAGCAAGGGGACTGCAGACTGGTGAGCATCGTCTTGACAGATGTCTGCTTATTAAATGAAGCACGCCCTTGACAGTGAGCTCTGGCTACTTCATGAGCGGTCCCTCTGTCCCTGTACGTTATTTGGAAATCCTGGGAATGAATAAATCAGGCCCAAAGTAAACATTGTGAAGCTACCCGATTTTATTGTTCAATTTAATGCAAGCCAGTTATCAAAAAAAAGATTCATTATACATATTCAAAGATGTGTTTATTATAATCAGAATTTTCTCCTCCCCAATATGTTTGTGCATTGCTGTCCATCGCTTCTCAGTTTCTACAAACTATGAAAAATAAGCACCAGCAGGAAGCAACATTCTGCGGCATATGGGTGTTATTTAATCTGTGCTGCTGTAAAGTATGTTCATTCTGCATTTCCTCTAACTTGAAAGGAAAGATTATATTTACTTCCTAACAGATTTAAAAGGATACTAACCCATAATATTGAAAAACCACTCTCAGCAAAATTGCAAGTGCTGGGGAAAAAAACCCACACACACACAAAACAAACCCACCAAGAAAGAGCTCAGCCACCACACGTGAAGGCTGTGAGTTTTCTCTGCCGGGTCTAAATGCTCTTCAAGGGTCCGCATTTCTGCCCGTGCGTCCCTAGGAGAACAGACCGCGCGAGGCAGCGCACTGAAACCCCGCCTGCTTCCTCATAAGGCGCCGCCCGCCGTACGCGTGCGGCCTCTGTGTTTAAGCACAGCACCGATTTCCCTCTCGCAGTTACCGGGTGAAACGCTATTGTATCACCACAAAACGCCTGGAGTGCAACGGAAAGGCAGTGTTTTCAACGCACAGAAAATGCAGTCACCCACTTATACTCGTGGGCTCGAGCAGAAAACACAGGGGAGGTCCCAGGCCCCTGGCGCCTTCTCACCCTCTGGTCCTGGTCCGGCGCCCTGCCTTCACCTGAAACACGGGTTTTCTGGCTTCCTGCCCAAGCCGCCTGGAGTTTACAGAACAATTTCTTTCCCAGCGGGATAAACGGTCACTGGGACTTGGGAGCATGGTGATGGAATGACGAGGACACAAGCCACATGAAGTAAGCTCTTTCCTTCCTTCAGCTTCAGAATGCCAAGTGTATTTGGCCATCGTTGGTGGGGTCTGTGCCTGGGTGGTTCCCGGAGCATCTGACGGGCAGGTCCCTCTCCAGAGGGCGTTTCCAGAAGCTCAGACCTTCACCCCCCAAGACAGGGGGCTTCCCCGCCCTGCCTGTGTAAGAGACGGGTCACAGGTCGGCTCCAACACCCACTGCTCCCTCCCCATGAATGCTGCGGACAGTCGGGGGAGGCGAGTGCGATCCCATACAGACAGACGGACGCCTGCTCAAAACCCAGGAGGCGGAGCAGGCAGGGCTGGGCCGTTCCACCTGAATCTAAGCAGGTGAATAAAGTGTTCAACGGAGAGCTGTATCCAATTCCCAACCTTATATTGTGTTTGGTATAAAGGCATGTACAAAACCATGTAGTGTTGTTCTGGTTTTATCGCTACAGAATTTCCTCTGGAGGTATCATTTTATCAAAACCCTTTAAAGACTTAAACTTGAGAGAGTGGCATTCCCTGTAAATAGAAGCATTTAAATTTGATAAGCTGTAATTATAACTCTGTGCCTTGCTTGATAATGTACTACAGTCTTAATACATTTTAATTGACAATTGTTTCCTTCTGAAGAGTGTGAGTAACTGCAAATTCTCATTGTCGCAATACAGACATTTGATAGTCCCTCTCTTCCCCCGTTCTCGAAGGTAAATAAAACACGCGACTCATCTTTGCTGCATGTGCTCCTGATGGAAACAAAGAGTGTTAAAGCTTTTCTTGTGCAAAAGTGATTATTTCGCAAAATGGTTCTTACAATTCATGATGCCTATAAAGAAAATATTTAACTATTTTACTTTGCTTTGAGGGGAAATTTCGCTTTGAATGTTATAAATTTTACTAAAATGTTTTTTGCTTGTAAAGTGAGCGAATTCATTTTATAAAATAATTTGCGAGAACTCTCAGTTTCCATTCCTTTCCTGCGGTGTCCACTTTTCTTAAACCACATGCCCTGTTAACTGGACACGGGGTCACCTTCTTTATTTGCTGAGTGTGTAAATAATCTCTTCAGATAGCAAGTTCTTGATTCAGTGTGCACACTTGTTTAGTGAAACATGGTTCGTATTCTCCTTTGAGGATATAGATGAACAATAATTGGTGGATAGACCCTTAAGGAAAACCTACTGTGTCCTGTGAAGTGAGCTGTGTAGTTTATGAATGCAACCTTCGCTCATCTTTTAGTTCTCGAACAATTCCAGTAGGCGCTGCGAAGCCGAGTTGCCGACAAAGGAGTGAGCTCACTGACTCGCCCCAAGCACACTGCCCGCGCGGGTCCCGGCCGGCGTCTTAGCTGATGTCTCAGCCCGTTCCACACGCTTGCTCTTGGGTTTTCTCACCGACTCCGTAAACACTTCTCTTATATTTCAGTAATGTTTGGGTTTTCAGCCAATAAACCACGTTGATTATTTGAGCTTAGTAATATTTTGTCAGCCTAAATCCTAAAACACTTTATGAAAACGTTTGACTCTTTAGGACAACTTTCCAAGGAACCGACCCATCCCTGCCGTTCCATCCTGACCCGGAGCTCAACCACAGTCAGCTGGGAATCATGGGGCCGCACAAAACGTGGCCAAGCCCCGAACGCCCTCTTTCTCTCTGCGCCCCCCTCTGCCGTGGTGTTGTCCTGGCGTCATCTCTTTGTTCTTCTTCACCTGCACTGTCTTGCTTGCCCCGGGTCCCTTCCTTACCACAGTTTCCTTCTCCTTCACCTTTTCCGCATTTATTTTTCTAAAGTATATGGGGAGTTCCGATTAGATTTATCCAGTGATTGTGGAGAACCATGGAAAAATCGTATGAGCGTCACTGATCAGTAGTGCTTTAAGTTTATTGAACATAAGTTTATCCAATGAAAATCAGAGTCGAAATTTACACCTTGCCCTTCCCAACTGCACATAACTCATAACTCTGCTCCTCTGCCCGGGCCCATCCTCACACGCTCACTACTCGACCTCTTCCAAGTGCGCACGTAGCTGATTCCCGCTCCTTCAGAGAACATCTCACGCCTGGCGGCCAAGGTGATAGCAACACTGGGGACAGGGCACTGTGACGTCGAGTGAAATGACAAACAATACCTCTCGCCACTCCAGACAGGGGAGGTTTGTGATGTGATATGTCGTTGTAACACAAGTGGAAAATTCCAGCTCTGGATATTTATGACACGTTTTGATCAGGAATATTTCCTGTTGTCTTCATTACACATATTTGTAGCATTGCCTTAAAAACCCAAAAGGTTGATCTTACAACTCGACATCAAGGTAGTGTTGGAAGCAGCTTCATTTCAGTAAACAATAGCTAAAATTTCCTGTGTTACTAACGTGTTTCCTTTCATATTGGAATATAAAACAAATAATCTTAGCATTTTTCTATATTTTAAAACTGCTAGAAAGCTTTCTAGGAGCTATAAAGAAATAAAGTATATAATGAGTTTTATAACATGTACACCACAGATTGGTTTGGTCTTCAGAATAATCCATCTATTACAGTTTAAAATGATGGATTAATAGTTAACAGAAATCTCCTAGGAATAACCAAAGGTGGTTCCCTGCAACATCTAATATGATACACAGTGAAAATACTATAAAATTCCACATTTCTTCAGTAATTTCATTGACATTGAGGTTCAGAACTATTCTTGTTCTAACTAAAGTCTTACCGCACACAGACCTTCCGTGCAAAACGCATCACATCTTATGCACAGTTTCAGTGACAGTCCGAAGCAGCATCTGAGTGTCCACCACAAACTTCCCAATGTCACCAGCACCTCAACAGCTTCCCGCGTGCCTCTCAACTCCACAAACCGTCTCCTTAGCCCGAGATCGCTGTTCTGTGTTATCAGTTTCTGTAGTTTTACTCTTTATTTGTGCTTATTCTGGAACTCTATGTTAATATCGTATGTGCAATAGAGACGAAGTTCCTTTAACTAAACACCATGATCATAAAATCAATCTCATCACTACAAAGTTAGCATCAGAATTAAAGGTTTAATTCATGGCACTTGTGTCTGAAAAGTGACCCACTGTACGACAGAGCACACTGTGTGTGCACATCGTGCTGCTGAAGGACAGATGGGCTGTGACCTTTCACTTCTTATCACAGAAAAGGGCGCTCTGCGTGTCCATGAACATGCCTCCTGAGACACGCATGCGGGGAAAACTCCCCACAGGCACATCCGGGGGAAGGGTCAGAACATACGTGCACATCCAAATTCAACACTCAATGCAGATCGCTTTCTAAAGTGCTCGTAACGGACTTCCTCCCAAGCTCACACCGATGAAACCCTTGCATCACAAAGTTCACACTGATCTGCCCCTCGGTCGGGAGCGAGATGGGATCCTGCTACATCCTTGAACCCACAGTCCCCTCGTGACAAGTGAGGGTGAGCCATCTCCCACACGCTGTTGGCCATTTGCGTT